>BDUI01000305.1:96548-108644 GCA_002335545.1 Apodemus speciosus | reverse complement strand
GGGGGGGGTGCTCCACGTTGAGGAAGGAGCTGAACCTGTCATCAAGGGTGAAGACATCCTTAGATGTTGAGGCAGAAAATGCAGTTAAAGGACTAGATCCTAGTATACAACCCTTCCCCTTCACAATCCTCCCAGTTATCTGTATCCCTTCCTAATGACTTCTCAAGATACTCATGAGTATTTCTTGGCCCATCATAGTTTCTAAGGGTTAAACTGTGATCACAGCTCTTATAAATCCCCCCATGGCATCTTCAAAACATCCATTCTGATCCATAAACCGGGTTTCTACCTCACTTCCATCTACCTGTCATCAGATCACCTGACTTACTAGCTTGCCTTACCCCTCAACATGCGTAGGTAACATCCTAGATTATCTAGCTGCTGACGAAGACTGGAATGAAATTCCTGGGACTTTGGGGAATTTACAATGAATCCTAATATCTGCCAGACCCTGGTCTGACATGCRAATAAACCATTCTGCAGCCAGCTGTCTACCCCAGCGTCAGCAGAGGACTGGTATTTACTGAGAGTAGAGCCATCTTCAGAGATGTAACTGGCAGGGGCTGTGAAGAAGTCAATGGCAGCCCTTTAGCCTTGAGATAGAAGACGGCTCGGCAAATGTTCAGAACATTCGCCAAAAGCTGAACATGAGGAAAGAGCAGCTGAGAGCCAGGCCTCAGGAATGATGCTCAGAAGAGCACACTTACCCACCRCTTGTCTTCGTGTTTTATTCAGCAGCACTTACTTCTCTGCCTCCGTTCACCTTCCTTTCTCTTCTCCACCAAGTAGCTGATAGTGTCAGGCTGCACTCTCTTCAATCTGACTGACAGATTTACAAAGGGAAACTCTAGCTGTGAGTCCTAGTGGCACAATGTCACACTGCTTACATGACTGAAAGCTTCTGAGTGCTCTGATCTATCACTGTACAATTCTGATTCTAGATCTCTCCATCCATCAGACACCATCCTGTTTAATATACCAGGGTTGTTACRTGGGCTGGGTAAAGAAAACAGACCTGACTCTCAGATAATCTGGCAAACCTAAGAGTTTCTTATAGCTGTTTAAAAGGGGTCATTTTTTTTTTAATGCCAGGTTATAAAGGAGCAGGACAGGGAAATATTTGAAAATGCTAAAAACTTGCAAATCCTATGTAAGCCACACCATTTACCTTCAACTTGAAAAATGGAGGGAGAAAAGAAAAGGTAGGACACCCAGCCCAGCCCCAGCTTGGCCACCTCCAGTTCTCTRCCCATCACTATGACTGTTGATTTCTAAGTCATAAACTACTTTTTATTTTTGCTCTGGCTATGACTGTTTCAAGCCTTTGTGTGCTTGGCCTGCCTTTGATTGCAGCCACACTGACCAACCCAACATTTCCATGACTTCTTTGTTGTAGTATCCATCTAAGCCATTTGTTGTATCCATGCATCCATTAACAGTTGACTTCAGGCACTCTGCAGACCTGTCCTGACCCATTGTTCTTATTTGGTCCCTGGGGACAAGGGCCCAAAGTAGCACAWGATGTGATGATGATCTGTGCTGCAGGCCTGTCTTTGTTAGTKCCCACACTTAACTCTAATGTTTCCAGCATCTGATGTGATAATGCCCCAAAAATGACATACTCATGGCCATGACACAAAGTATAAGACTTTAGATAAACTAAACTGTTTGATGATGGTTTGTAACATAGTGACCTCTGGTCTTAGAGGACACTATAAAGGAAAATATTAGATAGGTAAGGCTGCCAATCAGCTCACGGTATATGGTTAAAAACCTCAAAACTACATCTTATGCTTCAAAGGTATATTGATGAAAAGGAGCAGAAAGAGAAAACATCAGATCTCAATTGGACAAGCTTCAACACACACTCAGTACCTGGGGTCTCAAACGAAGCCCAAGACAGGCCATTAAAACAATCTGTTTGGATGCAGGCCTGGGTTAGGGCATAACAATGGTATATTTAAAGTCTACAAATGAGGGGCTAGGAAKATGATTAAATGAGTAAAGTACTTACCTTGCAAGCATAAGAACCTGAATTTAATCCCCAGAATTCTTGTCAGAAGAAGCTGGGAGTGGTAGTGCTATGTATTTGTAATGCCAGCACTGGGAAGGTAGAGACAAATGGAACTCTGGGGTTCACTGGCCAGCTAGCRTAGCCTACTTGGTGAGTTCCATGCCACTGAAGAGACTATGTCTCAGAAAAATAAAAAAAGATGGACAGTGCCTGAGAAACAATAATTAATCTGTCTCTGGCCTCCACATGCAAATGTACATATACATTTACTCCCAAAAAAAGTRTACAAATGAGTGGAAGCTCTTCAGGCAGAAATCGTAAACTCAGGACTGGCCAACTTGAGGCTGGATAATACAACCCCTTCTGCCGATTGTCTGAAGGTAAAGAGGTCCAGCACTACCTCAAACTACTATGGCACTAAATGTCATGGCACCCCTTTGAATTACTTAGGTTTTTGCCCCTAAAGCCTTGAGGATAGTTCAGTGTGATCGCTAAGGTCTTTTCTAACCTAGTATTACCTAGGAGAACATTACGATACACAGTCCATCATATACAAATCACTGAGCCAGCAGGCTCAGATCCTGGTGGAACTCATGGATTTGCATAATCGTTGCTCCCAGAGTAACTTGCCTCTAAGTGATGGAATATGGCATTAAGGCCACCTCACTGCTGGAATGAAACTACAGAAAGTTGGAGTTCCATCTTGATAACTGACACTCTCTTGCATGCTTTGATGAAGCATTGGGAAGATCTGTGTGACAAGGAATTGAGGACAGCCATGGGTAGCAGCCAGCAGGAGCTGAGACATTCAAATCCAAAGCTCTTAAGAAATTATAAGACAATAAGGTCTTCATGATAAGGCCTCTACCTTCCCTAACACATTAACAAAACCATGRAGGAGAGGGCCAGCTGAATGTATCTAGGATCCTGAACCCCAGAAAT
Organism: Apodemus speciosus; assembly: GCA_002335545.1. Lineage (NCBI taxonomy): Eukaryota > Metazoa > Chordata > Mammalia > Rodentia > Muridae > Apodemus > Apodemus speciosus. The sequence goes on along the minus strand of BDUI01000305.1, from coordinate 105,688 downwards.
TGATCATTTATGTGTGTTGTTTTAGGRTGCCAAATTAGAATATAATTTGTCAAATAATAGATAACTAATGCACAATGTTGTTTATATGCCTGAACTCAAAATCAACATCTTTGCTATTTATTTTAGATATTCTTGGATTTTCTATAAATAAAATGAGTAATTATCTGGAACTTGGCTTAGGAACCAGAAAGCTTGACTCCACTGCATAGCATCAATCATAAAACAGACTAGTCACTGAAACCTCTTGCCCATTCCTGCCCACACTCTAGCCTYAATATGTTGGGGTCCTAGATGGAAGTTGTAGACAGGTCCATGTGCCATGAAAAATGGCACTGCTCTCTCCACACAACTCTGATACTTCACCCGCATTTCTCCATTTTGAGGAGTAAATACATCTCCCCACTTATCGCCTCAGACAAAATGCACACTGGTTCCAGTCAGGCAAAGGTTCCAGTCCCATGGAGAAGGGTTGATCACCTCATAAGCATAGCTGATGGGTGAGAGGGCCCTGGTGCTCTTATGAGACTCTTCCACTTGATACCTGTGGGGCGCTGGGTTGTGACCATGTGTCACCACCTTCATCAATCCAGCTAATTCTTTTCATTTCCTCTACCAGTGACCAATCTCCTGCCTCTGCCCTCACCTTCTCTCTGGGCTTCCCTGAACCTCAACTTCATTAAGCAATGGCTTTCTACAGCTGTACATCCTCACTAAGATGAATCCCATAGCCTGTACCTTGACCTGAGGTCCTTTCCAAAGGTCTGTCCCTAGCTGATTTCTATCCATGTCTCCTTTCCCTATTGCTCTCTTCTCCCCACCACACTTATTGTTACCATGTGAATAAATCAAGATGTTACCCACAATGCCTTTGCACTGCTGTTCCAGCTGCCTGAACATTCTTCCTGCAGATGATTGCTTATCTCACTTCTCATTTCAAGTCTCTACCCAGAGACTAGCTCGACAGAGAAGTCTTCTCTGCTATGTCTTTGTTCAACAGCATCTTCTGTTCCCTTCTCATACYTTCTTCAGTTTAGTTTCCTTCCTGACACTTGTTAATATTTGAAGCTACAGTATAGTTTCTGGCTCTGTTCTATCTCCTCCCATGTCCTACTGTGGGTGTAGGCTCTCTTCACCTTATCCTTACCTACTCCCAATACCTAGGATAGTATCTCATTTTAGTGTTTGCTATATTGACTGTGTATTTCATAAACAAGTCCAACAAAGAAGTCTGGAATTGAAAGTCATCAAGGCAGAACCAAAATGGTAAGAGGTCAAGTTCAGAAGTCAGCACCAAAGACAAGGGTATTTTTCAACTGTTTGGCAATATTTGGAAGTAGCGAATAACCAGGGAGAGTATTTACAGCATATCTCAATCTTCCAGCTTCTTAAAACATTTAATTTCCCATTATTTTCTTCAATGCAGTCAACAGAAAAAACTAAAGCACAATCTCCAACAGTGTCCAGTGCTAAATAAATAGTTCCATATTTGTGACATAAGGCAGATGGCTCCATAGACAAGGTGCCTGATGTGCAAGCACGAGAAGCTGAGTTTGGCTTCCCTGCACCCAGGTAAATGCTAGTGTATATCTGTAACTCCAGTGCTGGAAGGGTAGAGGCAGAAACAGATGGATCCAATGCTCCTACTGGTCAACCAGTCTAACTAAAACAGTGAGCTCAAGAAAGAATGTCTCAATAAACAAGATGAACAACAACAGAGGAAAAATCCCAGCAGTGGCTCTGCATACACACACACACACACACACACACACACACACACACACAGGTGGGCATATTCTCATACACATATGCATACACACAAACATACTACACAAAGATCAAAAAGAAAAGAAGGAATAGAAGAAGGGAGGGAGGTAAAGAGGGAAAGAGGGAGATTGGTTAATAGATCCTGTCTATGGCCCTGGTTCCTGGTATATAACTCCTCAATTTCTGAATGAGAAGGGTAAGAGGTACATCTGATGTGGGATATATGAGTTTCCCCATCCTTGAGTTTATGCTAATAAGGTAAATCCTAGAAGACAATGGGAAGTTGGGGGAGGATGCTGCCAGGGAACCCAAGTGATTTAGAAGGCTGGAACTTCTTTTAGTCCCATCCCCTGACCTCTAGGAAAGAATGAGGCCAATGGCTTGTAGTTGGCATGCACAATGGGACTGGGTGGTCTTCTGGAACTGAGGCATTCCTTATGTATAAAGTCTGGCAGGAGCTCTGGGGACTTAGGACAGATCCAAGAAGAGTTGCTGGACACCCAGCCACTGTGTATAGAGAATAGGGAGAATGCTTCRGTGTAGGAAATCCATACRCTTGCTGTCAAAAAGGTTTCACGAATATAGAATAAACAGGTTCCCCCTTAGAATGACTTGATGGTCACATTTTTGCATACTAAAAACTTCCTTGGGGAGAGGCACTAGTAGAGAGAGACCAGCAGGCACCAAAGGTGGACGAAGCATCRATATCTCACTAAATCTCATGCCAACGCACAAAGTAGCAGGGCTCCCACCTTATATGTGAGAAATATGGCTCCTGAGAAGTTTGGAATTATTTGAACCCAGAGCCACACATTCCTAACTCATATTGCCCATGGTGGTGTATTCAGATCTTGACCACAAACTAATAATGTCACCCTAGAAAACAGCAAGATTCGGCCAAGATGGACAGCAGACAGAGAGCATCCACTCAACAAAAACAGACACACTACAGTGTCAAAACCAAACCTTTCTTCTCGGAAAGCCTGGGGAGCACTGATAGGACATGAAAGATTACCACTGATGGACGGTGACAGTCGAACAGAGTCATGGAGCTCACCCTACCTCGCGTCTTTTCTAGAAAGATGAATAGAACAATTCTCAGGGCCCTCGGGGAGCCTGAACCTCTTATCCATTATCTGCAGTTATTCTAAGAGACTCAAGTTATGCTAGACTTTAAAAAATGGATGATGATACTATTTTATGACCATATTACTTTAAACACAAAAATAAGTCAATTTTTAAAAGACGAAACTGACCCAGCAGGGCAGCATGACACAGGATGGACGATGAGTAGACATAGTGTCACAGTGAAATGGCCACTGCTAAGCAAGACTTTGGATAAAGAGGTTTCACCTGTCTRATGCCTCTGCATCCACAAAATGTCCAGAAACATGCAATCTGGCATTAACTCCTAAAAGCCATGTCCACCAAGGAGAAACACATGTATAGAAATTCAATAAACCCACAAAGAAACAAGCCAACAAAAGCCTTCATGAGGACTGAGGAGATGGTTTAGTTATGAACCACTCAGGTGAGAACCTGAGTTTGGATGCCAGAGGMTGTGTAAAGCTGGACATAGTAGCAAGCACCCATAATGCCTGTGCTCCTATGGCAAGGTGGGAGGTGGTCACAGAAGAATCCCCGGAAGCACACGGGTCAGCTAGCCTGGTATATGCAATGCCAAACAACTGACTGTCTCTAGGCAAGGACCAACAGCTGAGCTCGTCCTCTGACTTCCAAACACATCATGACATGTATGTACCTACACTAATACACACAAGTACATACATATGTACATATAAAAAGCTTCTCTGCTTCACATAGCAGTGGGTCTGGATTCTGCATTACCATGTGCCACTCACCCACCAAGCTCTTAAGCATCCCAACTGCATGCCAACCTTAAGAATCCAAGAGTTTTTAATTCTCCATGGCTTGCTGGTCAACCTAGAGAGCTCTGTATTTCAACAAAAGAAATAGCACATGAGCTCCTCAAGTGACTTTGGGCTCTGCCATTCCTCCTATCCTGTGGTAGATCAAAGTGACTGTTACCATCATTGGCCCAGCCACTCAGGTGAGAATTAATCCATCAGCAAAGCACACATGTTATGTCTTCATTGCTACTCAAGTGAGCGTCTTCATATTCAGTGGTATTTTCTGTGATACAAAATTAGCAACCTTGCAGTTAACAGGTTCTTCACATTGCTTTCATGCTTGGAATGTTGTGATTGTTCAATGGCTCAGATTCGTTTGGTTTTTACTGTCTGGGTATGTGAAATTAAGCAAATCTACAGGGAGTGTATACCCCTGAGTCTTTGGATTTTCACACTCTCAGCTCAAGGACAATTCAGACATTTAAAATGTCATGGATAATTAGCCAGCCTCTTTATAAATAAGATTTCTTGCTCTGATAGAATCACAAAGTTTGCCAGCCTCGGGTATAAATGTACTCATTAGGGAGTGATCAGATGTTCTCTAAAAGTTGTTTGTGTTTCTGCAAAATGGAGCTAGGCAAAATGGTGGGCAGGACACAAGCCAAGAGGCAGGGAGGCCAGGGTCCAGACCAGGGAGAAGTTGGGGTCTAGACCTAGAGGCTACCAGGATCTAGATCTAAAGTTGCCTAGAATCTAGAACTAGAGCCACCCAGGATCAAAACTAGAGATACCAAAGTTCTCGATCTAGAAATGCTTGGGGTCTAGACTAAAAGTATACAGAGCCTTGATCTAAAAGTATCTAAGGTCTATACCTAAAGGCATCTGGAGTGTAGACCTAGGTAGGATTCAAACTCTAGAAGCTTGTGGGGTCTAGATCTAGTGCTAACAGATTCTGGAGATATCATGTCTTAATCATTGTTTCCTCAACTGGGGACCTAAGGCAACTGCCTCCAATCCTAAAAATCCTCCTTTACCAGACTATGAATACACAGTAGAGGGAGTGTAAAAGAAATAACAGGCAGCTAATGTGAGCTTCCAGCTCGGCACCCAAGGCACCCATGGCTTTTCTCTAGACCTGCATGTATGGTTACAGGGGCAGGATGCTGAGGGGTCACTGAACAGAGAACATGAACTGGAAGTGGCCCAAAGCCTGATCTCAGTGACATACTTCCTCCAGCAAGGTTGTATCATCTAAACTTCTCCCAAACACTGCCACAAATTGAGAGCAAGTATTCAGATACTGGAACCTATGGGGGACATTTCTCATTCAAACCACTGCACTGTTACTAAAAAAGGATTCTTAAATGTCCCTAGTGGTATGTGGATACACACAAAGRAAGCTGTTTCTGTAGCTATGAAAATGTGGCTACTTCCTCCAAACTAGAGGTTGGTCTTAGCATAGCTATGACTCTCTGTGCTCCTAGTGAACTCATAGCACTTTGAAGAATTGTTCTAACAAAAAGTGACCAACAGCACTTGCTATGCAAGAAGGAGGACCTGGTTTCAGACCCCAGCACCCATTTTAAACAATAGAGCCACATATGACCATACACATGTCTATAATTCTAGCACTGTGGGGTGGAAGATGGGAGGATCACTGGGTTGTGCCAGTCACCAGCCTAGCTCTAGGTTCAGGAAAAAACCCTATCTCAAAAGAACAAGAGAATGAGAAAGCAAGACACCTAGTGCATGCCCTAATTTTGAAGGATCCTATTGGTACCCCCACAACCATTAAGGAACTTTGCCAGATGCCTCTGGGTTATTATGCTGTTCCCATGTGTGATAATTCAGAGCTATAAAACAGAAACCAACTATCCACAGTGAATTGGCACCAACACCAACCTGCTCAGGCCTTGGAAAGGCCTGGCATACTTCATGGCACTGTTATTGGCTAAGTATGAACTGTCTTCCCATAGGCTTGTATATTTGAACAGTTGGTTCCTCTCTGATGGCACTTTTTTTGGGAGGTGGTGGAACCTTGAGGCCGTGGGGCCTATATAACATCTACAGRCCACTGATGGCAGGCCTTTGAGGGTTATAAACCGCTCTACTGCTGACCACTGAAACACGAGGGACCCTAGTCATATATTTCATTACCAAGAACTCCACTATGCCTTCCTAACCTCAACAGTCTAAACCTCCTGAGCCTGTGAACTGAAATAAACCTTCCATCTCTTAGGTTGCTAAGATTAGCATTTGCCACAGTAACAAGGAAGGCAGTCAAGAGAGTCACTACAATCTGGGCTGGGCAAGCTTGGCTTGTGGGTCAATGTAGACAGCAGTCTACACTTATACAGCCCAGGACAAACCCCAGAACCATAGGAACATACTGAGAGAGAAAATGAAGATATTTCTGACTGTTTCCCAGAAGGGAGACAGATAAAGGTATAAATGATTTGGAAATGCAACAATGAATGACTAGGTGTCCCTACTGTAGCACAGATGCATGCCGGGAACCTGGGTGGGAACTCCATTCTGACCTGGGCCTGATCCAGTGTTAACTGACAGGACCTTGGTCAAGCCCTTTTACATCACTCATGTGAACATGGGTTTGGAGTATGAAGGTCTTTTCTGCAGATGTGTCTGGATCACATTTATAGAAACTGGTGTGTGTACAGAGGTTGACAACAAGCTGAGCTCCTGATGGAGGCAGGAGGAGGCATTTGATTATGGAACTCACCTTCAACACAGCACACAGTGACTCAGCCAAACTCCTGCACCTCTGGAGGCCACCCACCACCCAGAGACCACCAGGAGGAATCCTCATGACCTGAACACTATTCTTGCTGGTTCACACAGCTCAGGGCAAATGTGGACTGGGCTCCCTTCTGGGAGTCTGCAGTCTGAGATGAACAAATGCTTCTGATTTTTCAAAGAGCAGATTCAAGAACTCTTCCGCAGGCAGGCTTCTCTTGAAACGTCTGTTCTTGTCCCGAATTTTAAAACCATGATGTGACATTTTAACATATGGCAAAGAGAGATGAATTTGAGATCGCTCAAACTACTTAAAAAATCTGCATTAAACAGATCTTTCCATTACTCCAGTTCTAATAAGTCCTAGTTTCATCCGGGCTATCAGCGACAGAGTAAGTAATTACCTTTCAACTTGGGCTGTTCCAGCCCATTAGGCCAATACTGATGACTCGGGAAAGGCGGCCGTAGTTAACTACTGATAAAAGATGAAATGGAATGGAAGAAAACGCTGCTGCTTTRGCCCACCCACCCACATCTATTGTGAGGAACGAATCGGAAATAAATAAATGTGATGGAGTGATAAGGCTTTAAAAGTAAATATTCAAAATAAGAAGCAGAGTCATAACTACCAAGATAAAAACAGAGAGCAAAATGTCTCCTCCAATATGTCACATAGTTGGAAAATCTTAAATTGCTAGTTACAGTGTTTAGCTATGCACAAGGATGGGATCCAAATGGAAGCAATCATCCTCAGTGYGAATGCTTATGTGAGTTGGGTATTCATTCAACAAAGCAGTTGATACCTCAGGTTCCTTGCTAGATGCTAACAGTACAAATGCTTGTGAGGCCTGATTCTCTTAGAGATCCAGGACAGTCATGTTAACTGTGCCCCAATGTAGGGATTTTCTGATGAACACAATTACTAGTTAAGTTCTCTAAAATTTGCTTTAACTGAGTATCCCAGATACACCCAGCTGATGCTTATCACTCCTTGTTATATTTCTGGCCTCTGGAGAAAGGAAGCATGATTATGGTYGTTTGTTAGCACTGTGCATCAAGTTGGAGAGATCAGAGTAACAACTCTAAAACTAAAAACACAACAGCCACAATTCCATTAGAGTRTACAGAAGAAATGACAGCCCTGTATAGTGTACAGAAGAARTAACAGTTCTAGAAGAAAGCAAAAGAGAGACATAGTGTTCAAGCTAGGCTGGGAAGGCTTTGGGAGGAGGTGGCGTGGTCATCATGGTGTCATAGAGTACCTGGGCCTCCTATTTGCTCCTCCAAGGAAGCATGAGCACAGTCCACTGAGAGTGCATCTGGAGAAGGGGCAGTCCCAGCCAGAGGGATCTATAGTGAGGCAGGAGGTGTGAGCAGAACCACTGTGGGAATGCATGGCATATGTCCCCAAGACACGGCTTGGCAGTYGTTGCCSTCCTGAGTGCTGCCCAGACTAGGTCCTCCCTCACCTGCTCTCTCTCACCCACGCAGCCATTCTCTCTGACACACCACAAGCAACTCTTCTGCTGTCCCTCCTGGCCTCTCTCCTTTTGTGGATAGGGTATAGGTTCATTCCATTTCCCCAACCTCACCAAGGACCAAGAACCAAGTACTTTTCCCAACACACAAAACCCTAAGGGTAGCACCAGCCTTATCTGCCCTAGACATCCTAGGATAGGGGTTCTTTCCTCTGGATTCTCCCCAGAAGCTTGCCTGAGATAGATCTGTGGATGGAGGAGGCTGACCCTCCCAAGCCCTTGGGGCCCTCGAGTTAGTGGACTACCTCCACAGCCTCACACACTGCCAAGGTCATTTTTAGTGGAGACAGTGACTTAATTAGAAATGCAGGCATGTTCTGATGCAAATGCTCAACATAAGACAGACAGGGGATACAGATGACTGCAGGAAAAAGCACAGGAATGACATGGGGAACAGTGACGGGGAGGRGGCTGGGGGGAGGCTGCACACTGGGCTAGTCAAGGCAGGATCCGGAAAACATGGCATCTTGAAAACTGGGGCCTGGCTGCAAGCCCAGAAAAGAGACAACCGGGAAGCTTCCCGGGCATGGGGCCCACGGAGGGGGCAGCATACGTTTGCGGGTACTGGGGAGATGCCTAGAGAGCAGCTGAAGTCCCAGTTTTTGGGCAATTGGTGGAGGCATTCCAAGGAAACTGAGTTTTCAAGGTCAGGGGTTCAAAGAGAAACTGCAAGACCCCTGTCGGCACAGAGTGAATCAGGCGCTCACAGACCTCCAGCTGGCCCACACTGCATCACGAGTCTGGACCGTGTCCTGATACTCAGTTGACCACCTCAGCTTCTTTGCCATCACAGTCTCTTGACTTCACAAGGACTGGGTTATATGATGTTGCTGAGGCTGCCTTTGGACTCACACAGCAAAGAACAAAGACCCCAGGCAGGCATACAGCCTCCAGCTCAGAGGCATCCTGCCATGTAGCTGTCTACTCTCTGAAGAGCTTAAGAACCACATATTGTAAGCAGAAGTATTAAGATTTAAAATAAAACATGCTGTACTGAGAGGCTATGAGCAGAGAGGCTCACAGCGATGGCTATGGGGGAAAAAAGCAACCTCCCAAACTGGCTACCACTTTCCATCTGGAAAGTTCTTTCTGTCCCATCCCCTGTTCACCTTCCAGACTCTTCAAGACCCACCTTTAAGGTCATTTCACTTTTCCCCTGTCTTGGCTGTGGCCATTTCTAACTGGTGTAGTACTGGGAATGATTAAGTTGCCC
>BDUI01000305.1:48605-82368 GCA_002335545.1 Apodemus speciosus | reverse complement strand
AACACACATGGAATGCAGTCACTGATAAGTGGATATTAGCCCAGAAGCTCTGAATACCCAAGATACAATTCACATATCAAATCATTCCCAAGAAGAAGGAAGGAGAGGGCCCTGGTCCTGGAAAGGCTTGATGCAGCATTGTAGGGGATTGCCAGGGCAGAGAAGTGGGAGGGGTTGATTGGGGAACATGCAGAGGGAAGAGGGCTTATGGGACTTATGGGAAGGGGGGAACCGGGAAAGGGGAAATCATTTGGAATGTAAACAAAGAATATAGAAAATTAAAAAGAGAGAGAGAAAACAAAAAATAAATAAAAACAGAACTTCCGCACAATCCAGTAATCCTCTAAGTGGGCCCATACCCGATGGGAGTCCAATCAGTATGCTGAAGTGAAATTGGTACTTCCATGTGTACTGTATCACTGTCAACAACTACAAGTTGATTCCAACCTGAGTGTCCATCTGATGATAAACTTCTTTTTACCATGATATGCATGTTTTTTTTTTCCCAAGACAGGATTTCTCTGTGTAGCCCTGGCTGTCCCGGAACTCACTTTGTAGACCAGGATGGCCTCGACCTCAGAAATCCGCCTGCCTCTGCCTCCCAAGTGCTGGGATTAAAGGCGTGTGCCACCACCGCCCGGCCTCACCAATACTTTCTTTCAGTGGAAAATGTGATCAAGAACAAGATGTGGGCATTAGAGTTAATCAGAACTACAAAGAGGGCTTCTATATTCTTCTCACTAACATGGCCAGGAAGAGAGAGAGAGAGAGAGAGAGAGAGAGAGAGAGAGAGAACACCTCTCTCTTGTGTACTGTGTATGCCAATATGCCTTGTAGAAGCCAGAGAACGGCCTCAGGTGTGGGCCTTCACCCTCTCCCGTCTTGCCGTCACTACTGCATACCCAGCCATCCCCGAAGCTTCTAGGGAGTTGCCTGTCTCTGCCTCACATGTCATCGAAGAAGCACCAGGACTGCAGATACACATGGCCTTGTGCACCATTATACAAGTTCTTAGGGTTCAAACTCAGTCCTCACACTTGCACAGCATGTGCTTAGCCCACTGAACCATCGTCCCAGGCCTGTGCATGTTGACACCAATTCAGCACTCATGAAACCTACCCTCACATACACACTCCTATGTGAAAGTCCTGGTTCACACAAAATGGTTTGAGAATTTATCAGCATCTCCACTAACACAACCCTGCTGTTTAAAATGTCAATGTTTCTCTGCAAAGCCACTTGTCATTATATTATCTGTAGTGTGGAATTTCTTTTTTAATATAAGATTCTTTAAGCTAGAATATAGAAATTTAAAGAAAGAGGACTATTCAAGAAGATGCAAATCACCTTATTTAACTGTTATACATTGCATATATACTGATTTAGCACCCCATGTCACGTTTGTACATACAAATTGTAAAAATCTAACCCCTCAATAGATCTCTTTGGCAAGCTTATTATGAAAGGATTTTTTAATTAATTCTGTTAACCTTATTCTCTTAAAATATGAATATAACACAAATCTGTGTATACTTACAAGAATAGAACCCTATTAACATTCACCTTCACATTCAATTTTCCTGTAGCTACAGTATTTAAATAAGTGATGTGAAGCTTTTGAGTCAACATTAAAGGACATATAAACTACAGTTCTTATTTCCAGAAAACAATAGATCACTGTTCCCAAGAAAAAAGTAAAATCTTTTTCTGCACATACATAATTTTCTTTAAATGATCTTCTAACAATTAATGTGTGACCCAGGCTTTAACATCATTCCATAAGCTTCTTTGTTTAAAACACAAGCATATTATCCCATAAAAATCCAAATCCTTGAAGCTGGCATCCTATGAAACTGATTTGAGGAACCTCTGACAAGGGAACATTGTAACTCACTGGTCACACTACTGTGGTCTTAGAATGAACCATAGGTGATTTGGGTCCAAGTCCTTCAGCCAAGTTCTCAGGCCCCTGCCAACACAGATTTAGTTAGTGAATAGTTTTCACTATTTCTCATCCCTCAAGGTTGGACCTCACCAGTCACTACATTTTGCAAACAATTCATGACAGGTTGAGGACCCTGGACCATTGTTTCCTCTTACTCATCATTACCTATGATGAAGGCTGAGCACAGATCTGTGGTAGTTTGGATTTAAATTTTTGCAAATACCTCATTTTACCAATGGGTATTAATAATATCACCAAATAATCTATGTCTGAGATTCTTTCTATATGATGTTATGTGTCAATAACTGATGTTAGAAACAGATACTTTGAAACACTGATTCTAAACAAAATTGAAAATGAGGACATAAAATTCAAAACCAGCCTCATGATCTCTTTGCTGCCCAGTTTTGTTATGGTGACATACCCCTCACCATGAAAAGAAGACTTAAAAGATCAACAATGAATTCCATGGTCTTGGATGGTGGACAGTCTCCTTATCTGTGATAACTGGGGTATGATATCCTTACCTTCCACCAAGAAACAGGAAAGACCACTAGAACTCTACCATACCCACCTGGGGCTCCCTATTAACGTCTACCATGGCCAATTCTGAACAGGGGAGGAGACAAGAAGGTGGGAACAATTTATATAATTGCCATGCATTGAATGGCTCACACATTGGAACACTTGGTCACAGCTGGTAGCACTGCTCTGGAAGGTTCTCAAACCTTTAGGAGGAGGGGCCTGCTTGGTGGACATCAGCCACCAGAGATGGGTCCCACCTAAGCTATCTGTTTCTTGGTCTGCCCAGATGGAGAGAGGCATCTCCTGCTACTGTGGATGTTGCTACACCATCGGCCATGTCTTTGCCACCATGCTGGACTGCTTCCTTGGAAGCCATAACTCAAACCTTCCTCATTCAAGTGCCTTCTGTCAAATATTTTGTCACTGTGATAAGAAAAGTCAGGTATAAATGATCCCTGGGCCGGGCGGTGGTGGGGCACGCCTGTAATCCAGCACTCTAGGAGGCAGAGGCAAGCGGATTWCTGAGTTCGAGGACAGCCTGGTCTACAGAGTGAGTTCCAGGAGAGCCAGGGCTATACAGAGAAACCCTGCCTCAAATAAACCAAATCCCCCCAAAAAAAATGATCCCTGGGTCAGAGTTGAGGGGAAGCAGGGATGTGTTGGGATAAGGAGCAGTGGAATGGGAACTAGACTGAGCAGTTTGTGGGACGGAAGCAGGAGAAGCCATTGGGAAGAGAAGGAGGTAGAGATGAGACACACTGACTCAGGAAAGCCCAGTGGTCTCTGCTTGCCTCTCACCTCCTTTAGCATGGCACCTCCAGACCAGCCTGCCAGCTTAGTCTCTAACCTTCTAACTCTGAACAGTGTACTTCACTTCTTTCTATATTCATACTTTAACTGTGGCAAAAGACACATAACATCAGACTTGCCACTTTGAGTATTTACATTGGCAAATTTATAGTAAAGTGACTTTTAATTGTAAAGCTTTAAAGGATTACATGGCTTTTCATTCTGATCCAAAATGTCGGCCCAACCTCACACTGTCCATGTCCCAGATTTACCTCATTAATAAAGTATTTTGTTCAGTGAGGATAAAATCATTCTTGTGCAGCTGTCTCCAGAAGTTTTCATCTGATAAGACTGATGCTCACTCTCCATTAAACAACACTCCCTAAACCACTGCCAGACTCTGGCAACCATTCTACCTTAGAACTCAACCAATCACTATTTGTCCTTCTCTAACAGACACTACCTACCTATTGATCTACCTATCCATCCATCCATCCATCTACTTACCTATCTATCATCTATATTTCCATAACATACTCATGCTTTGCCCATTTTGTAGTATCAGAATCCCTTTCCTTTTCCAAGGCTGACAGTTTGAATGGGAACTGTTCCTCTACAGGCTCAGGCATTTGGACACTTGGTCCCTAGTTGGTGGCACTGTTTAGGGAGGTTTAGGAGGTGTAGCCTTTCTGGAAGAAGTACAACATTGGCAGTAGATTTTGAGAGTTTATACCTTCACCTGGCTTCTACATCTCTCTCTCTATTTCTTGCTTGTGATTGAGGATATGAGTTCTCAGCTTCCTGCTCCAGTCACTGTATCTGCCTGCTGCCATGCCTCCCAGCCATGATGGAGTCTTATTATCCCTCAGAAACCAGAAACCAAATGAATTCTATCTATAAGTTGCCTTATATGGGGTCTTATCACAGCAACAGGAAAGTTGCTAGCACACTTACGAACATTCTACCGTATAGAAACTCACCTCACTCACCTCTTGTTTATCCATCAGCAGACACTAGGCTAGCTCCACCTCTTTTGGTGATTGTGAATAATGCAGTTGTGTGTGGAGGGTGAGGAATTGAACAGCCTCCTTCATCAGACATAGTATTGTCTCTTCTTGAAATAATTTTTAAACTTATTTCTTTACTAAACAGGTCACTCTGGGAATTTTTTTTTTTAATGAAGAGAAATATTTGCTGTGCTGATTTCCCAGTACACTCAGTTCCCAGTTCCCTGTCACTGACTCAGTCAATGTCTGCAGGCATCCAGGCTGAGTGACTGCTTGGGATTCATTACAGCCTGGTGACTCAGACCAGTGACTCATCCTTCTGTCAAGAAGATGTTAACTGGGCAAAAAGAACTTGACTCACACAAGTTCTTGGTCTGAGTCATGAAGACAAACCCCACCAGTGATTTCACACTTGTTATATTTAGACTTTTATGACTCAATTCCATTTTATTTTGCTTTATTCTACTTATACACACACACACACAGAGAGAGAGAGAGAGAGAGAGAGAGAGAGAGAGAGACATGTGTCTCTGTGTTGTTTTGCACATACAAAGACACACATATTTATACATGGAGGGAGTGTTTTCTGTAATTTTCAAGCTGAAGTCAAATTGTCTGAACTTTCAAGATTTTCCTGGTCATTGTATACACACACAAAAAGTCTATTATCAGTGTAATGAAGTGGGAAGGGGAAGACTAATTAAAACCAGGGATAGTTTTATATGCACCCTGAGGTCTATTTTGAATAAAATCTCATCTCAGAACAAATTGGCCATCAAGAATTAAGGAAGTAAAGATCAGCTGATGGAGCATTGATAATGGAAGTTTCACAGTCCTATGTCCTTAACATACATATCAAAACCCAGCCTTTGTATCAGGTTTCATATAGAGAATGAAACATAAGACTGAGACATTCCTTTCCTTGGCCTAACTATCACTGGGAGTCGCCTGTCCTGAATTCTGGCCAAACCGGTGTCCTGACCCAACCTAAGCACATTAGAACATTCTCCATTCCAATTTTTTTCTACTGCATCCTTCCAACCGGTTAAGTTTCCTCCAAGCCTGCCTTGACACTCCAGGTATAGACAAGATTGCTCCTGTTCCTGCCTCCTTGCTTATAGCTCCCAGCTGAAGCAAAGAGTTTATTAGGAATTATCAACATGACTTATCCTTCTCACCCTGTGCTACACACACACACACACACACACACACACACACCACATGGAGTATGGGCTCCATCAAACTTCTAGCACTAGTTATGACAAGGTCATATAAATATTTTCTCATTGAACCTGGTCTTTCAACCTGACTTGAACCATCTGGCAGAATGTCACATCATACAAGGGCACTGTTTGTGCCACACTGTCGCTATCTGCATTGTAAGAAACTAGTCATATTGCCTGCCTCGGGCCTAAGAGACATCTGGAAAAGTACCAGACAGGGACACAGCTAACCAGAAGGACAAGGAAAAATTTTCAGGAGCAGAAAATAAGAGCCCGGCATGTTTAAACCTTGTGCATATCTTATGCAGTGGCTTCAGAACAGGAGTAAGAACAAAAGCTGGCTCTTTTGATAGAAGTCAAATTACCAAGCCAGACAGAAAAACAAACTCACGGATATCTGTCAATCAAACCAAGCCATAATTGCTATGTGAGCCTGCTTTTATTATTATTATTGTTTGTATCTGGAGAGTTGAGGTCATATATTAACACATTAATTGAAATTTTGGTCATAATTATCATGTATTAAGCTGTTGATTACATGGTTGCATTTTGAAATTTTTAATTGGTTTGTTTCAATTGATAAAAGGTAATTTGTTTGAGGAAGATGCTTCAAGTTATGTATTTAATTATCATTGAATAGATAATTAATATAGAGTAGCAATAGTAAACAATGGCTATGGTAATTATCAGGGAAATACACACATTTATACAAATAGGACAAATGAATGTTCTCTCTCAGGTTGCTTTGGTCTTGCTCTGTGCTGTGGTGCTGGTCCACAGACTTCACAGACCTAATTAGTGGCATCTCTGTCTCATCCGCTTCCTCTGATTTGAAAGAAGCTGGAAAGCTCTGAGAACAATGGACATCCTCAGAGCTACATCATAGCTGTCGTCCCCTTTTGCAGACAGCTCGGAGCATGTCCCTGCATTCTCTGTCTGTGCTCAGAATTCCCATAGTACTTGATAGATTTTTTTTTTGTATGTATGCCTGTGTGTGCATACACATGTGTGATGTGCATGTGTGGGCACCTGTAGAGGCCAAAGTTCCCATCTGATGCCTTTCTTCCTCTCCCACTTCCAACCTTGTTTTTGAGACAGGGTCTCTCACTGATCCTAGAGCTCACCATATGGGCCAGTGTGGCTAGCAAACTCCCAGAATCCTCCTCTGTCTTCTCATCACATTCAGTCTTAGGGTTGCAGAAGTGTGCCAGCATGCTGCTTTTATGTGGGTGTCAAGGATCCATACTGGGTCCTCATGCTGGAACAGCAAGCCATCTTACCTACTCAGCCATCTTACCAGCTCATAAACAAAATGCTGTATTAATTTGTTCCTGAGTTTCCAACTTTACAAAGGAATCATAGCCCAGGGAAACTAACAGTTCCCATCAAGGCGTGTACTGGACAATGTTATGTCAACCTAGTACAAGCTAAAGTCATCAGAGAAGAGGGAACCTCAATAGAGAAAATGCCTCCATAAGATCAGGCTTCAGGCAAGCCTGAAAAGCATTTCTTAATTAATGGTTAAGACAATTAATGGGGGAGGGCCCAGCCCATTGTGGATGATGCCACCCTTGGGCTGGTAGTCCTGGGTACTCTAATAAAGCAGGTAATCCAGTACCATTGAGTAATCCATGAAGAGCAAGCCAGTAAGCAGCACCCCTCCACGTCCTCTGCATCAGTTCCTGTCTCCAGGTTCCTGCCCTGTTTGAGCTCCTATCCTGATTTCCTTCTTGATGGACTACAAGATGAAAGTGTAAGCCAAATAAACCCTTTCCTTCCCAATTTGTTTTTTGGTCATGGTGTGTCATCACAGCAATAGAAAGTCTAAGACTGGGTGCAACTGAATGCAGCAAAAACCATAGTTACTAATGGACTGCACATCATCCACTGTAAATCTCAGGCAAAGTTGGCAAAACAGTGTTTTATCCTGTGCCCACAACTGAGAGACGCTCCTGGCCTCAAAGAAATAACCATTAGCAATAAGGATTTAATTTTAAACTTCTACCTGTCTTCCAAAATCACAGTTTTGAACCAAACCCTGAGACCCCATTACAGTCTCTGGATTCCAGCATCCAACAGTGGAGACAGCAAGAACCAGCAGGCGGCTCCAGTCTTCCTGCCCTAAGTGGTGATGCACTCACACACACACTGAAAGAACCCAGGGCTGCCCTTGACATTGCCCTTCATCACCCTGCTCTCTGACTACATCTCCCCCGGCACCTACCTCATCTCTTAGACTCCCTGGGTCAGAAGAGGGGTGGCCTGTTCTCGACAAGCACACAGCACTGCCCCTACAGTTAATCAAGACTCATCCACAAGATCAAAATAAAACAAATGAGGCCACAGAACTAAATTCTCAGCTTGACAAATGTAAAGACTGGGGTTGGGGGAGAGATGGTCAGACTACAAAGTGAGTTACTGAAAGGTTGGGGGTGGAGGAACTTGACAACTCTTTCTTAATTTGTGTGAAAAAATCATTAGGCCTGGGGATCAATAAGATCATCTGAATGTCTAGAAGATAAAGGAAATATCTGGGGTTTTGGTCTTGTTCTAGAATGCATTTTAAAATATTTTCCAAACATCTATAGAAATGTACAAAAATAACCAACTGTTTTACATTTATTTTATGTCTTTATGTGCACCTGTATGTGTGTATACATGCACATGTGTCAATCAGAAGATGACTTAAGGAGGTCAGTTCTCCCCTATCATGTGGGTCCAAGGCCAAACTCAGGTCATTAGGCCTGGTAATAAATCACCTTTATCACTGGCTTCTTACCAGGCCCCAAAAACCTATTTTATAGTTATCTTGCATAAAAACCTTTGATAGGAAAAGCCAGTTTAATAAAGGGAACATTGCTAGCTTTAAGTGATATAAACTGCCAAAGGCCATCTCATTTTGGTCTCACCATAGTCCTATGAGAAAGACCACAGGCCAGACCACCAAATTGTTGAGACTTAAAACTAAGGCTGTTTGCCTGTGACCCGTGAGGAGGTGGTGCTGAGCGAAGCACTGCTGAAGAAGCCAGGGCAGCTCTTCCCATACAAACAGGAATGAAATCAAAGTGACACACCCTGAGGCAGTGTGCTCCAAACATCAGTGAGGCCACCCTTGCGAGTTCTTCCAGCTGCCCTACTGTTCATACATTCTCCATATGAATGTGACAGGGTACATATTATAAAGACAAACTTGCCCTCCATGTTGTGAAAAGGAGTCAGCACATAAAAGTACACAGAGAGAGAGAAGCGGGAGGGAGGGAGGAAGAGAAACAGACAGACAGACAGACAGACAGACAGACAGAGAGAGAGAGAGAGAGAGAGAGAGAGAGAGAGAGAGAGAGAGAGAGAGGCATACATACATAGTTTCTATCAAAAGTTAGGAGAAAAAAATTCCTGTGTTAGAATCACCTGATTTCTGCCACAAGATGGAGTGGTAGACTNAGACAGACAGAGAGAGAGAGAGAGAGAGAGAGAGAGAGAGAGAGAGAGAGGCATACATACATAGTTAGTGGTTTGTTTCTTCTGAGTTAACCTGCTCTCGGTCCAGATGCCTCTGTTTCAAGAAGTGCCTGAGCTCCCCGACACAGGATGAGGGAAGGGTGCCAGGGACGGCAACAAGAGAGGCTCAAACACCACAAGTTTCAGAAACAAAACTCCTGTCTCGGGCAAGCCTGAGCTCCAGAACAATGGACGGCCTTAGCCCCCACCTGTCCTAGTTAGGGTTTCTATTTTATCTGTACTTCATACTGTGATAAAACACCATGGCCGAAAGCAACTTGGGAAAGGGAGGGTTTGCTTCAGCTTGCAACTCTTGGGCCAGACTCCATCTTTGAGGAAAGCCAGGGCAGGAACACAAGCAAAGGCCATGGAGGAAAACTGCTTACTGGCTTGCTCAGTCTGCTTTATACCATCCTGAATCACCTGCCCAGGGTGGCACCACCCACAGGGAATGGGGGCCCTCCCACCCCAATCATTAATTTAGAAACTGCCCTACAGACTTGCCTGCAGGCCAGTCTTAGGAAGGCATTTTCTCAGTTGAGGTTCCTTCTTCCCATATATGTCTATGGCGTGTCAAGTTGACAAAAACCCACCAGCACACCACCTCCTGTCTAATCTGTTGCTGGAAATGAGATGCAATGCAGAGTTTAAGTATGTTAATCTGCTTTCCCAGACTGCAGGCTCTCTGAATAAAGAACAGTTTTAAAGACTCAATTCCTGTTGTCTCATTGGCATTTTCAAGTAGCAGAAAGCAAGGAGATTGGGTATTCCTGTTACAAATGTTCAGCATTCACTTCCCAAGAGAAGCCCTGACCACCACCCTAGTGGTTAGGAAGCTGGAGCTCCCAGAGAAGGTGGGTACTTAACAGTTTGGTGAGAGCCACAGGGCGGGGGAGGAGTGCTGTGTATCTGCCTTCTGGAACTGACAAGGCCAGAACTCGTGAGCTCACTGCAGCTGTGGCTGCCTGCCCAAGGCTGAGCACATCAACATTCCAAGGAAGAGGAGGGCAGGGCTCATGAGGTCCCACCCCCACTGAAGAACTCCTGGCAGTTAATGGTTGCTGGGGAATGAGGTCTTTTTTCTTTAGTGATGTAGACACTGCTAAGTTGCCTATTCTTCAGGAAATAACACCACCACCCCAGCCATGCTCATGCAAGCAACCCAACTTAGTGGGTCATTTAAAAATTATGTATATGTATATATGTATTATAGCACAAAAAGCATTATATGCATGCATAAAATGGCTATGAAGTAGAGAAATAGGATCCTCCTCATCTATTTATGAACCCCATCCTAGTGTTTCAAAAAACGGAGTCTCTTTCTGAAAGCACTTTCCCTTTCCAGCCTGTGAGGTATATAAGCTGCACTCTAAGGAAATGGAGAGTCAGTCCTGCCTGCTCCCCTCAGCACTCAGCCTGACTAGGCTCAGGTCCAAGGTCAGCCAGGGTACCTAGGTGGTCATCCCAGCAGCCCATGGCAGAGCCCCTAGGGAAGTCACCACGGAACTGACAAATTTACAGGTGCCCAGATCAGGGCTTCTGGTGATAGGGGAGACATGCTCATTCTTCCAAGCCCACCAAAGCCGCAGCTCACCCTTGAAGCTTTGCCGAACAGCCCCAGCATAACTGAGGACAGCTGTTGGGGTCAGAAGGCTGTGCATGTCCTGCATCAGCAAAGTAAGTTCTCAGAAGTGACAGGGAGACTGGGTCATAGTCATCTCTCTGGCACATGAAGTCCCAGATCCTCCAGGCAGCACAGGTTTCCACACAAGTAAGCCTGGGCCAGGAGCAGGGAAGGGCCTCTCTTCCACAGCCTGCCCTGTGCCGCTCACTGCTCTGTGCCATTTACTATTTGCAGTACAGTGCCAGAAATTGGAGAGTAGTAGCCAAGATGGCCCCAGCCTGTGCCTCATGGGCTTTATGCCCTTTTGGTACTCTCTCTTTGTACACTAGGCTTGGACTATGTGACCACCAGCGTCCATCAGAAGGGAAGGTTGTGTCGCTCTGATTTAAGTCACAACACTAGTCCACACATTCACTCACTGCAGGGCCACTCACTCCAGGAAAGTCACTCTGGTAGCAAATAGGGAGGCTGGGTGACACAGCAGGTGATATCTGAGCCAAGTGAGGGAGTCGGTGAGAAGAGGGGTCCCCCTGGTCATTCTGAACGCCCCTGGTCTCTGTTTCCTGCCCCTTTTCTAGTTGGGGTCAAAACCACTCTGGCACCTCTCTGCTGATACACATGTCCTCTTCTGGGTGGACTGTTGTGCCATGAATCCAACAGATGCCAAACTACACATGCCAGGCTCCTGCGCTGACTGCCATCCCTCCAGGGACGCACCTGGAATGCAACTGTTCCCTAGACCTCTGCCAGACTATGCCAAGCACTAGCCAGCTCTATTTCTTGCTCTCTCTTCCTTCACATGTACTAGTTGAGGGACAGTTGGTCTCTCTGCTGCTGACTCAAAACAAGCCCTGCTGGCCTCCCACGTACTGTGACCAAGTTTTGGGGTTCCGGTTTTGTTTTCGTTTGGGGTTCATTTGTTTTCTCTTTGAAGCCTAGACTGAACTGGAGCCTGCAATCACCCAAGCTCAGCCTTCCTGAGATGACAAGTGAGGCTGGTGGGAAGTTCTCAGAAGGCAATCATCTCCCCACTGCTACTTCAAACTTCTGGTGGCTTTGCTTTTCCAAGAGAAACACAGATCTTCCGGCAAGAATGTCTAGGCTAAGAACCACACTACTTGCCTATGTCTTCCACCAGTGCAGTCTCTAGGCTCCAGGTGACAACCCAAGCTTGGCTCAGTCACCTGACAACCTGTCACAAAAGACCAAGGCCTTCCTCAGACAGTCTGCCTTAACAGGACTGCAGTGTGAGCCTTAAAAAGAAAAAAAAAATTAATAGCTTAATTGAGATATAATTCACATTCACAGTACAACCCAGTGGTTTTAGGCTGCTCCCAGGGCTGTACAATACATGCACGTCATGTTCCATTTTTGAATGTCTTTATCACCCCCAGAGAAACACCATACTCTCAAGCAATGACTCTCCATCTCTCACAGGTCCCAGCCCCAGGCAGCCACGAGTCTACTTTCTGTCTCTAAGGACTGCCAGCCGGAGTCGTTTAATTAACAGTTCTCCAGTGACTCAGAGGCATCACCATGTTGAGCATCTCAGCACCTCCCGGCTCAGGCTTCTGGGTGCTCCTGGGCTGTGCCTGGCCAGGGATGCCTTCATTCCACTCCCATATTTGACATGCTCCCCACACTCGGGGGTGCACTTGCAATGTGTCCCCCTCCAGTTAACCCCAGACTAGTTCTCTCTCTCTCTCTCTCTCTCTCTCTCTCTCTCTCTCTCTCTCTCTCTCAACTTACCTCACTCCCCAGTTTCCACATTGCTAGTGGCAAACACCCCAATCCAACTGTCCTTCACCCCAGTCAGGTCATGCTGTCTCACTCACTCAGATTTGCTCTCTTTGGGTCCTGACAACATTCTTCTTAGCTGCAGGCCTCACTTTCACCTGACGTGACCATGGCATGGTATCTTATACATTTTGCTTAACATTCATACTTCAAATAAGCAATACCATAGTCTGGCTATGAATTTCCTTCTGAGACAAGCTTTCCCATTGACAAACTCTCTAGCTATTACAGATTAATTCTCCACTTTTCCTTTAATGGTAATGAAGCAATGCTATTTAATCTTTCAGAATATAACAAACATTAAAACACTACCTACATCCAGGCAGTGGTGCACAGCTTTAATCCCAGCACTTGGGAGGCAGAGGCAGGTGGATCTCTGAGTTTGAGGTCAGCCTGGTCTACACAGTAAGTTCCAGGACAGTCAGGGCTATACAGAGAAACCTTTCTCAAAACAAACAAACAAACAAAAAAAAACCCAACACTACGTACACACACTTGCAAATACACGCAACGCCTTGTCTAACCTGAACCCTCACCCCATTCTTTATCACTGGGTTTTCCCTAACATGGAGACATTCTTTCCATTAACTATTTTATTTCTGTTGATTGTTTTAAATACATAAATGCCAGTCTAGATAGAGAACAGGTGCCCCTGCCTCTGGGCCGCTCTCTACTCACACTGTCTGCCTGCCACTGTCTCTTGAGTTTGACTCTGCTCTGTCAGTAAAAAATTAGACTTCATTTCAGTATGCTAATAGCAATCTCTCCAAAACAATGTAATCAAGGCCTCATGTGCACCTATAATTTCATCCTTGACATAAGCCTGACAGCTATTTATTGTCTGAAAGGGAAAGCAGGGAGGAGGGGGAAGGGGGAGGGAGAGGGAACTCCAACATATCCCCCTCCCCCAAAACAAACCCTGCAGCTTTATGTTTG
Source organism: Apodemus speciosus (assembly GCA_002335545.1). Taxonomy (NCBI): domain Eukaryota; kingdom Metazoa; phylum Chordata; class Mammalia; order Rodentia; family Muridae; genus Apodemus; species Apodemus speciosus. Next base: position 69,024 of record BDUI01000305.1, on the reverse strand, counting down.
AAGGCAGTCTTTGCAAAGTCCAAAAAAAAAAAAAAAGGCAATAATCATGGGGTTTACATATGTCTTGTCTTAAGCAATCAAGACAGAGAGTTAACAGAGGAGCGTGTTCAGATGTGCCAATTCCCAAACTGCCCACCTCTGATGAGCCAGCTGTGAGCGGCAATTGTCACATTATAATTTAGGCAAAGGGGGAAAAAAGGCATCAGAATACACACTGGATCAACATAATTATTCACAGCAGGATACTGCAGAATTAATTTAGCCAATCAGAATGATACTTGGGGGCTGGGCACATATCAGAGATCAAGGAGAGAGAGCTGGGAGCAGGAAGGGGAGGGGGAAGGAAGTGCTGGTTTCTGAACCTCTCTCCTATTCAGATCATCTGATCTGGACGATTTTCAACATGTGTACATGTGATGCCGTGTCTTGTTTCCTTTATTTATAAACACCTGCCTATGCAATACTCACACCATGCCAGCTGCTAGGGAGGCACTTTAGAGACACCAGGCTCTAGGACTCTGAGGTAGGAAGCACTTCCCTCACGATGAAGCTCAGAGAGGCTGCAACACTTGCCAAGGAAGCACAAAGGGAAATGGGTAGAGCCAGACAAGGGACTCAGGCAGGCTAGCTTCACAGGTGATGTGATTAACCAACATGGTGAAAGGACTTGATACCTGACAAAGCAATTATTGGCTTGGCAGCCTAGCTGGGGCCCTGTGTATCACACTGAGCAGCCACAGCTTGGCCTTCCTCTAAGCTGTCGCCCTGTTAGATTCAGTTGCTGTACTGTATAGACACCAACTTCCCAGGCCTAGAACTCCACCTAATATGGCAAGAGCGTTCCACCAAGGGCATCCCAGGAGCCGCGATGGGGAAACCTTGGTTCTAGGGTAGCTAGCCCCTGACCTTCCTTTCCTAGGGATACAGAAAAGCAGCAAACAGAAACTCAGAAAAGTTTATCAGAAAGAGAGAAGATGGGCTGTTCCAAGAGTTAGGGTTCAAATGTCTGGCATTTGTATTTTTACAAAGGATCCAAGAAGAGATTCTAGGGCATGTGGAAACTTCTCTCCTAGAGTCACATCTGCAGTCAGATTGGCAATTTTAGACTACAGTGGTCCTCTCACAGTCATGTTGGATTGTGCAGCAGCCATCAGAGGAAGGCTGAGGAGCCCTGGTTCCCTTGTAAATTTGGGCTTTGGCTTGTACTCACCATGTGTAGTAATGACAGGGAGTGGACAGGATTTTATGTCTGGCCATAATGTTTGATCTATGCCACTGTCGATGAGAACTGTGATTTAATCCATAAGGCTACAGAGAATCGGAATGAAAGAGGGAATATGGACAAATCCTGATTAACAATCACTGTAGCACCAAAGCAGGTTACCATGGCAACAGGCCTGAAATTATACAACAAACTGGGATGGCATACCAGGCAGATTACTCCAGGAAGGGCCCTTTGCTGAAAATGTTTGGCTTTCTTGTGTGCTCTTAAAATTAAGATGCAAGTGCTGTGCTTTCAACTGGCATTAGCTCGCCTCCCCTTTCCTTCCATGTTCCCCCTTCAGTGGGTCCCACATAAAATGGGGGACAAACACACATGCTTAGCACATGCAGTGAGCGATCAAGCTCAGCTCAGCTCCCTCTCCCCTGGAAGGAGAAGACAAAACAAAGTGATGGGAAGGGAGCTTCCTTCCCTTGCATCCTTTCAGTAGAATGGTGCTTTAACTCCTCGGGTGCAGGAACTGAGAGAGTCAAATTTGGTCCTGTTAGGCAGAGATCTCATGAAACAGGTAAAATAAGGAGCCAGGAAGGGATTGGGAAGGTACCTTCTCTCTTCCCAAAGCTGTTACATTTTGTCTTGGGATTTTTTTTAAAAGAGTATGATTCTAAAATAATGGTTTTTTCCCAAGAATTTGCTCAAAATAATACTCAAAAGGATAGGAGACTATACGCTGGCAGAGAGCGTGTTTGAACGGTTATAGCCAGCACCATGACTGAGTTCACAGGTGACCCTTAAAAACAGGTCTCATCAAGTAGCCTACAAAAAAAACTCCACAGCACTTAAGGACGCTACTTGACATCCTGTATCAGTTGCTGAGGATTTGCAGTGGGACACTAGAAACAAATGGGGGATATGAGCTGATAATTCTGTGGGGAAAAGTAACTGCTGTGAAGTATCAGGACCTGAGTACCAACCTTTGGCGCTTACATAGAAAGAGCACAAAAACATGTGCATCTATAACCCCAGCTTGGGAAGCAGAGGCAGAGGGATCCCTGGAACTCATAGTCTGGTACAATTGGTTAGTGACCCCGCCCAAAAAAGTAAAATGTAGATGGACTGCAGAAGACACTTGGCATCAGCCCTCTGCCTCAACACACACACACACACACACACACACACACACACACAGAGTTGGGCAGGTCCTTAGGCCATCTATTGAAGAGGTAGCTTCCCTCACTCTTTTCCTGCAGACACTGGACACAAGAGAAGCCTTACAAAGTCCCCTGCATGTTATTATCGGCACATGCCTCTTTGTCCAGCCATGCTTCATCACAACTGTCCACTCTCTGTAAAACCTGAGCAGAAAGGTACATGGCCTTCTCTCTTCTTTTAGTCCCCATTCAAGAAGGCTCCTGTATTACCTTAAAATTTCCAGCAAGTCTATGAGCTTTTCTTCTGACGACATTTGTGTCCCAACAGTGAACCCTCAGTGGCAACAAGAGCAATGCACCCTCCCCTACGCACAGCAATGAAATTAACAGGGGATCGTATACACAATCTTCAAAACACACTGATCAACTCCTGTGTTGTGCCAACACTAAAGACTGCTAGTTTGAAAATTAAAAGTATGGAGAATATTGTCTTACCATTCTATATTCAGGGAATTTCTTTCACTTGCTAAATGTATTTTTTATTTTTATTATTTGTGTGTATACATCTATGTATGTGTGTATATGCATGTAAGTACAGTGCTCACAGAGGCCAGATAAGGGCACTGGATCCTCCGCTGCTAGAATTACAGAAAACAGGCATCTATCTTGTTGCTGAGAACCGAATTCTTGCCTTCTGAAAAAGCAGAAAGTTCTCTTAACCACTGAGCCATCTCTTCAGCTCCATAATTAGAACTTCTTAAATATATGGGCAAATCTGACCCAAATAGCATCTTAATATTCTCAGTGCCAAGAGTGATAGATTCATAAGCCACACCCTCAATCCTATATACTATACTCAAATACAAGGAACTCAAATTATCCTTTCTATCATGAAACTCTTTAAAATGATGGGCTCTTGGGTCTCAGAAGGTACAGAGGAGATGCTCAGTCAGTGAAGCACTTTCCTTTCAAGCATGGGGAACTGACCTCAATCCCCAGAACCCACATTAAAGAAGCCAGGTGTGCTAGGGGACACACTTGTGATCCTAGAGCTGGGGAGAAAGAGATGGGAGGACCCCGAGGTTCACCAGATAAGTAATCTAGCCTAACTGGTAAGCTCTAGGTGGATGAGAGACCATCTCAAACAAGCAGAGCAAATGGATATATTTAGGAGCAGCGAAGGTTATCCTCCGACCTTGACCTACACATGAATACAGAGAGAGAGAGAGGGAGGGAGGGAGGGAGGGAGGGAGAGAGAGAGAGAGAGAGAGAGAGAGAACAGAGGGGACCAACAGGCTACCCACACTCAACTTATTCAACTTATTGTTTGGACCCAGGACAAACAACGCCCACGTCTGTCTGTCTACACAACCATCCACCTGGCCACACCAGCCCCACAGCTGCCAGCTGCTCAGGACTCTGTAGCTGTTTACCTCACTCTGGACCTCTCCCCAGGCATCTTCCCCTCCCCATGCAGATCTAAGGTAGGTGTAGGGTTTTGAGTTGGTTTGGGATTTTGTTGTTGTTATTTTGGGGTTTTGTTGTTGTTTGGTTGGGGTTTTTTTGTAAGTAGTTTTCTCCAGATGTTATGAAAAARACAAAAAACAAAAACAAAACAAACCAGTGAGCTCTCTTCCCAGGGATGATTCAGGAGGGGGATGACTTTTTTTTAGAGCCTTTTATTGCATTTGAAATGCAAATGCCATAATTTAGCCCCATGGGGAAACATACCATATTGTTACATTCATATTACCGTCTATATCGAATCAAAGAATGGCACTAAGATGGTGACATATTTGAGAAGTAGTGACATTCTGATTTCTCATTCAGGTATAGGGACAAAGTCCTGCATATCTCATAAGCCACAGGCTGCTCACAACTGACACTGTGGAAAGCCTCTGTCCCCCTCCACATGCTCTCCCTAGCATCCTGTGTAACTCAAGTTCCTTCTAGAGGGTAGTCCTGGCCCCCTTACTGACCCCAGCTCAGACCAGGAATGACCCCCGAGGAAGCCCCATCTTCCCGTCTCCCTGTCCCCTTGCTCGATGGTATATCCCCATCGCACTCCCTTCTCAACAGCCTCCCATTTCCCTCCTATCAGCCAGCAAAGCATTTGGAAATGCTGGGCTAGTTCTGAGTCGCTGGGGCTTTATCTACACACAACCCCATCACCCCACGAATGAGCCTTAAATTGAGAACTGCATGGTAATTTCTGCCGCCTTGCACAGCATCTGTATGGCCTCCACCAGGTTCCTAACCCCTTTGATACTGTTTCCTCTTATGAGAACTGAGGACAAAAGAGATAATGATGCCCTTGCTATCTCCTTTTTTCCTTTGGGTTCGAATAAAACAATGCATAAACACATCCTTTTAACATTGGAATTTAGGCTTACTTCCTTTATCACATATAGTCACTGGGATTCACATAACAGTTTTTAAGCTTCTGTGCAGGAAATTGACTCAGGAAAGGAAAGAGCTGCACCATGCGCTCTGGGTTCCTCACATCTCCTCCACAAGCACACAGGGCTTCCATCTGCTTGGTACAGTTTTGTTATGGCATGGACGTTGAATTCCCTGCAAAATCCAGGTGTTAAAGGCTTGGATTCCATGGTGGTGCTCTCGGGGGTGTGGACTCTCTGGGAGGAGGCATCCTCTAGCCATTGAAGACTGTGGGAGCCCAATCCCCATCTCTTACTGTTCTACTTCCTGGCCATGACACCACCAGCCTGCTCTACCACATGCTCCCTGAGATCACCATCCACATCCCCTCCCCCAAAACAAAGGTCTAGAAGCAAGGAGTCTTCCCAATCATACCCCAGAACATCTAAACCCGTAAACGAAAGCAAACCTTTTTCTCTGTACACAAATCATCTTGAATATTTTGTTACAGTGGCAGCTGGCTAACACAGACTCCAAATCAGACTTCTACTAAGGAACAGAGTGTCCCACAGTAGATGAGGCTAGAAAAGCACTCTGAGCTGTTTATGCTCAATCATCACAGGGCTGATTTCAACTAAACTTAGGTGAGCTATTTTAATGGGTTCGTGCATGAATCATAAATTAATTTTTCCATGTAACTATTCCTTGGTATATCATAATCCCTTTAGGAAGAAGCAGGTCCAGAATAACAGGAAATGTCTATTTCAATGATCTATGTAGGGCAGCCCTTTCTGCTGCAAAAGAAGCCAAGTAGCAATTTTTCAACATCAAAAGGATCTTTCAGATGATGGTCACCAACTATAGCGCACACTATAAAGGTCTAAATTTAACAAGCCCATAAACAACCCCTTTAAATGCACAGATCCTGAGGCCAGTTTCTAAAACTGCAACTGGGAGCTTAGGTTGAGCAGGGGACATGGAGGAAAGGAAAATCAGAATGAGATGCAATGACATAGCTGTATGAAAATGTCACGGAGAAACCCACTGCTTTCTATGCTGCCCTACAGGGAATTAAGAGAAATAATACAGTTGGGAAATAAAGGTGGGAAGGCTGCTTCTGAAAGCCAGAGTCAGAAGGAAGAAAGCAGCAAGAATGATGATGTAAAGCCTAGAATGAGGACAAATGTGGACAGTCTTCAGCGGACACCACGGATTTGAGGCAGATATGAATTCTTGTCTCCAGCCAACATCAAGGTTACTGCAGAATTCCATAGAAACCTATAGTCAATGCATCCATAGGATGCAAGGCTGTGTTTCTGATCTTATGGAAGGGATGAGCTAAGGTACCACAGTGGTCAGCACAAGGGGGAAATGCAGTGGCTGGAGCAGGGCACACTTTCTAATCTTAATGAAGACATCATGAAGACAAGGGACAGAGCTGTGGCCACACATGGACAGAGGTCCACTGCTAGCCCTAGTCTGAGTGTGGAGCCAGCCCACCTCAGGATCAGCTAGAGAAGGCTACCCAGAGGGACCCACTGCACCTGATCAGGTCTCTGGACTCCATCAGCCTGCTTCCACAAGGTATGAAGAATTACACTTAAATAATAAGCAGTTTACAATTCCCTGGTTTTCACCCCTTTCAAAAGTTACAAAGCACACGTCTGTGGAGATGATGTGTGTGAGCCATGACTACTTGTCATGCAGACATTTTCACTCAGGGTCTGAGAAGACAACCTTTAATCTTGTGTGTGCCCGTCCCTGTATGAATGCGCATGTATCACAGAGAACTTGTAACGATCAGAGGACAAGCTTGCATGTCAATCCTCACCTTGCACCTCATTGGAAATGGGGTCTCTTGCTGTTCACCCCTGCACAAACCAGGCTACATACCTGCAAGACTCCTGAAATTCTCCTGCCTTGACCCTCAATCTTTGGGATCACGGACAAGCTCTACTTACTGCCCCTGGCTTTACATGCATTCTGGGGCTCTAAGTCAGGCCCCCACACTTGTGTGGGAAGCTTTACCCACTGCCCCCAACAGAACCTTATTTTTGTGTGTGGAGGTTGCAGCCGATCACAGGGTCATCAAGTCTGTAGAATGCAAGGTCCATTCTGGGGGTTAGGGGGTGGGGGTATGCTTGAAACTGGAACCATTTCTCCCCAAGACTCAACTTTCTGAAGCTTGTTGAGATGGGCAAAAGCTTGTGTTAGTGCAGGGAAGGAAACAAGACCCCTTTGCAGGGGGCTCTGGAAGCAAGAAACAGCCTGTTCCTGAGCCAAGTTGCCGTGTGCACACCTGCAGGCCTTTCTGTCTGACAGACAGACAGACAGACAGACAGACAGACAGACAGACAGACAGACAGAGATTATAAGTGGCTCAAGATGGCAGCCAGGCCCACCCTTCATGTAGCCTTTCCTGCCTGAGCTGTGCACAGCTCAGGAGTGCTCCCAGCCAGATCTAAACCTCATTTCCCCCGAGTGGCCTGTTGGATTTCCTGACCGTCATCCTCACCCACACAGCAGTTCTCTACTGCCTGGAGCCCACGTGTTGTTTTCCTCTAAGTCACAGATGTCACATGCCATGTTTGCTTTGATGTCCTAAAATCTGAAACCAACAGGGGAATGTGAAACATGATGCTCTGGAAGTTGCCATGCAGTGATCTCAGCCTCCCCCATCAGCAGAGCCTGTTTCTATGTAACCCTGGCAGGACCACTACATGCTCTAAGTATCCTTGGGCTTCTCGCTTGTTGATGATCAGATGAAGCAGCTGAAGATTTAGCTTTCTGCGTGGTTAGTGGTGCCTTTCTGAGAAAATCCTACATATTTTTAGGCCTCTGAACTTCCAGAACAGTGACTATCAAAGCTATGGGTATAAGCAGAGGTGTGCTGGGCCGAGCCATGTAAAACTGTGGATATGCAGCTCTTCTGACTTACACAAAAAAGCGATAATTCATACCATTCAGCCTAGGTTTACCCAGCACAGGGAACTACAAACTCACATGCTGTGGCTACTGACATAATTTCAGTTGCGGTGTACAGTGCATTCTGGGAACTGAGAGCTACACTTCCATCTCACTGCAGTAGAAACTCAAGCATGGTGATGTACATTAAACACTTAATAGAATACCTGGAACATGCACCACATCCCAACACACAACTAACTGAGGTCACCAGTGTCACCTGCGGCAAGATGACTCCCACTGTTTTCAACACCGTGGGACTAATTCTTGCCCAATAACAAAGACAAAAGCAGACAAAAAGCAGGTGAGGCCGAGCAGCACTGGCACTGATGACACTGTTACCCAAAAACACTGCAGTTCTTTTAGCACCTTAGCATCCACGTGTTGATAATTAAAAGCATATCCCTTTAGCACATGGCTCTTCTCTGAAGTCAGCACATTGGTTCCCCTGCTAGAGATGGCAACTTCCCTGAGATCAAGGGCAGGGGCTGAGCAGTTGGTCACACTATGGGAAGAGCTTCCCTGAGGCTCTTACAAAGGAAAAGAGAGGGACTGGAGACACACTCTTGATATATCAACGCTTGCCACACGAGTGTGAGTTTGACTGCCTGCACCCACACAAAGCAGGATGTAGCTATAATCTTAGCAGTGGGGGAAGGAGCCTCTAAGGCTTGTTAGCCCAGCTATACGAAGCTTCAAGTTAGTGAGAGACACTGTCTCAAAAATAAGATGGAGCGCAATTGAGAAATTCATTCAGTGTCAACCACTAGCCTTCACACACACACACACACACACACACACACACACACACACATGCACATATATGTATGTACATGCATATATATGTAACACAGAGAGAGAGAAAAGATAGAGAGAGAATACAAATATGCTGTCTGTGTAAAGAGTGAAACACTAACACACCAGCTACGCATCTGGCCCTAAAACAAGGGTACCCATCTCGTTCATCTTTGACTGCTGTAATTTCAACTGTTTTCCTTCCCACCTTCAAGCAAAGCCGAGGTCAACTGTCACACAAAATTTAAATGCAATGCAAGATTTGTTCATTTAAGTTCCTCTGTTGGTTCCCTTGGCAACGGCTCCAGCTCTACTCTCTCAGCCTATCTCAGATACAGAATACTCCAGCAAGAGTTCTATGGGGTTGGTTTCTTAGAAAGCCCACAGTTGGAGCACTGTTTGTAAAACAGAATTTGAACAGAACATGTAATGACACTGACATTGTTAAACAAAGAATTCAAGAGGGCTCTTTGTAGACATATTTCAACTAGACATTTCAGTTAGCTGCAGTGTTCTATCAAAGGAGGCTTTGTCCTCCCAAATATCCCACTCCTGTCTCTCTAAAATGCTCAGGGCCTTTCTTCAGTCACTATGAGGCTCAAGAGCTCAGATACAAAGTGTACAGCCACAGTGGTCCCCTGACTTCCGGCCATGGACCACAAGAACAATCACTCTAGCACCCATGCAAGACAATAAACTCCACAGACCAAGAGTTCTTGTCCCCTGACTTTTCTAGGGAGATTAAAAGAAAGGTATTCACCCCAAATAGAGAGAAATGACAGACACACAAACAGGTTGCACTAGCACTGTACTTGAGAGCAACAATGACAAAGATATGAATTAAAATGCCTACTCTGCATCAACTGGAGAAGCCCTGTATGCAATCTGTCTGCTGACTCCAGCAAGAGCTGGAGTGCTGATGTCAAATGTGACATTACCAAGCTGGTGGCCCCAGGCCCAGACTGTGGGGAGCCAAATCTTTTCTTTATTCCTTGATAAGAGCAATCAATGTGTACCTGGAATTCCATGACACTCACTCCCAACTGCGGAGCAGAGAGAGGGAAGTGTGAACACAGGCAAAGGGTAGCTCAGAGAGGCAATCGATCACTCGCTCCAACACAGGTTATCCCAAGCCAGATCTGAAGAGGCAGGTGAATAGATAAGAATGTGCATTCATGTAAAAGTCCACTTCAGAGGATCACCTCTGTGAGACTTGGCTTTGCTCCATGCTCCAGCACATCCCTTCGCATAAGCCATTGAGCTTGAAGCCAAGCACGAGCACTGTGATATCTGTGACTTTTCCATATATGGGCTGCTGGAGCTCAGGTGTGAACAGGCTCAGAGGTGATGAGATGAGCTACACAGATGGTAAGTAGTGGAGTCCAAGTTTGAACCTAGGCTCATAGATCTTACATTTGTCAGAGGAAGATGCTTGAGACTCAGTCGTGATTTCGCCATGGCCCTGACAGTACAACATTCAGGCAAGACTAGGATCAAGATCATCTTATCCAAATGCATTCTTGATCAGAGAGCTGGGAACCAGGGCACCCCCGAGGGACCTTCTCTTTCTCAATTATCAGCCCTAGAGAGTAGTCATGAGGATTCAATATACCATAATGCACAGTGCTGATGCTCCATCAACAAGGATCCCCAGCTTCCAACCACCCTTACTAATGGTCCTTAAGAACATAGTTCAAAAGGTACCCATCTGGCAGGCAAGATGATGCACAAGAAGACCAAGAGTTCAAAGTGGGGTGGGTGTGGCGTGCACATCAACAACACAGGTCTAGGAACCAGAGACATCTTTACAGACTTATCTATACCCAATGACTTTTCAACCCTGAGTGTCGGGCAATGTAGGTTTTTATATAGGTACTCTATAGAACTCAGTGAAAGCTGTGTCCCTATTACAATTTCTACAAGGCCTGGCCTGCTGTAGAAACTTTCAGCCTCCCAGCCCAAGTGTCTGTGTGTAAATGGCCCTAAAGCCCTAAGTGTAGAGTCTAAATGAGGCTGGAAGTCCAAAAGCTACTGATATGACCTGTTTGCCCTGTGACTGGGATTGTGAGTGAATCACAGACTTTGTGCTTGGTGGCATACTCCTTACAATTAACTATCATATAGGATTGCTGTTGGGCTTTTGACATGTCCTGGCAGTTCATTCATGTTACAAAGTTAATACCCATTTATCTTCCATATCAACTGCAAATCATTATGGAAACGAACCTCTGAACATATCTGTAGTGAGTTTCCATATTGGGTTAGTTGAAGTGGAAAGACCCACCTTAAATATGGGAGACACTGTTCCATAGGCTGGAGTCTTGTACTGAATAAAGAGCAGAGAGTGAGTTGAGCACCAGCATTCTCTACTCAGCTTCCTGACTATGGACATGTGACTCGCTGCTTCACGTTCCTGCTGCTGTGACTTTCCCTCCATGATGGACTGCACCCTCAAACCATGAGCCTAAATAAACCCTTCCTTCCTTCCTTCCATCCTCTCTTCCTTCCTTCCTTCCTCCCATCCTTCCTTCCTTCCTTCCATTAGGTATTTGTCTATTAGAAAGGTAACCAATATGAAGCTTGTTTTGTAAATGGAGACTTTGCTTCCTCTGACCCAACTCCCTGTTCACAGAGTTATCAGGACCCATGTCACATCAATGAACAGCACACTCGGGAATGGAAAATGGCAATCACCCTTGAGCATTTGATTGACAAATTGGGCAGTTTTACTCTGTGAAACCTTGAGAGGAAACAACATGTATCAATCTTTCCTGGTTTTCCCTTTGAGAAACCAAAACCCTTACCAAGAAATTGCAAAGGCCAGGTGAGGAGGTGCACACCTTTAATCCCAGCACTCAGGAAGCAGTGGCAGATGATCTCTGAGGCCAGGCTGGTCTACAAAGTGAGTTCCAGGGCTGTTATACAGACAAACTCTGTCTTGAGAGAAAAAGAAAAAATGCATAAAAGGTTTATGAACATTGGTCATGTCTTCTCCAAGAAGCCATTGCTTTCAATTAGAATAACTTTTTTTTAATAGCTTTTTCCGTTATAAGGAAATGGCATACACAAGATGCTGCAGGTTGTATAAGAGAGAAAGCAAGGTTTATGCTTCTTGGAAAAGGCATGGCCAAGACCCTTCTGTTCAGGCCAGGCTAATGTGGTGTCCCCAGGTCAGAACCACATGCAGCAATGGAATCTCTGGACTAGGTGCAGGCTGGCATATGTCATAGGCAGTGGGGGACAACAGGGTCTCTGCTACCTTCTGAGGCAGTGGTCATATGCATGCAGACTAGAATCTCTGTGTGAATGACTGGAGTTCCAGACCACTAATCAATAGCCAATAATTCCTTCTCTGGGAGGTCAGAAGTATACACACATCAAGAAACTTCTAACCTCAGCAGGCCCTACTTCATGTTACTCCTGCCCTAGATATTTGCAAACACTATGCTACCAGTACCAAGTGCCTGCCTTGTGGTCATCATCTCTCTCTTTGCAAGCTAATTGCTACCTGCCCAAATCCTGCCTAAGTGAAAATAATTAAATGCATCTCCTCTGTATGGCCTACTTTGCCCCAATCAGGTGTAAGTCATTTTCCCTGGCTAGATTTGCACTGGTTTGGTGCCATGTGTACAAACATCTGGTCTTCCGTGCTGCACGGTGAATGTGAACACACATATGACCCCTTTTTTGCAAGCCAGCTTCAGGAGAGAAGACTCCATATCAGACTTACCTCTGTATGCAGGCTGTGTGGTAGAGAGTCTATCGGGAAGGAAATAAGAAGGAAACAAAGGGACAAAGGAAGAAGCCAGAGCCTGTGTCCTTTCCACTAACTTTTATGGTTCTGAAGTTGGCGAAAACAAGCTGAGCTTGCTTCCACAGACCATTAACATTTCCATATCCACACTCAGCCTGCTAATAAAAGCATGTGCAGGATTCTGAAAGGCCCTATAAGAAAGATTTTTATATCCTGGTTTTAGCATCTCTGGCATCTGTGGCATCTAAAACCCGAGAAGGCGATTCCTCTGAGGTGTCGTTAGCTTTCTATGTGCCTTCAAAGCCAAAGAGACAATGTGTTGGACTCTGCAAAGGATGCTAGTTTCCTTCCCAGCTGCTACACACACATACACATACACATACACATACACATACACANACACACACACACACACACACACACACACACACACACACACACATCTTAGCTACCACTGGAATTGTCATTGGCTTTGTATGCTTTCAAAGGCACCGTGAGAGCCACAGTCCTATGCTATTATTGGGGCTGCCCACTTCCTGGTGTGATATCAAAAGAGCCCTCTGAAGTCTCTTTGTGTGTGCAGTTCCATGTAAGTGTGGAGTGAGGCTAACATTTTTCTGGTGAAATGTTTTGTCTGCAAAGCCAACCCAATTTTTATCTCATAGTTTCCTGGTGAAGAAAGGTCTAGGGGGCAATAATCCAAACAGTAATGGCCTTTATTTTACCCACACTGATAGAAACAGAACAGTGCCTGTGGTGCCCTCAAATCTGAAATACTATTCATATATATGGTGGGATTTAACATATCAAGAATCTCATGGTAGAGATCAAGATTCCGTCCCTATTTCCATTGAGTCATACATGAGCCAGAGTTCAGGCTCTCAATGTGCCCTGAACAGCAGTTACCTATTATGCTGGAATTCAGGCATTTTCTAACTTAAGTGATCTCAAAGGCAAAGCATTCCCCTGAACCATGAATGGTAAGGATTCATTGTTAAGCATTACCTGGGCCTTCATCAGGACAATAATCTGATGGGCACATGGACGGGGATGTCCTACACTGTGCCAAATGATTATCACCCCTGATAATGCCAGCAATGGAGCTCAGCCATTGTGATTATATGAAGTACATCTTGTGTGCCCTGCCCCCACCCATCTCCCCTGTCATTCTGCCAGCATATTGATGGGTAGGAGCTTATTCACGTGCACACACATTCTAAGATCCATATTACCACCACATATTACATTGTACATGTTAAAGATATGCATATAGTATTGCTAGAGGGAAGAACAGAAAATGCAGGGTATGGAGCTAGTGTTGGCTGAATGTTGACTCCATACAAGCCAGAGACAGAACTTCAGTAGATGAGGTCTGGAGATGGACTCAGCTACTTACCTAGAATGCCAGGTCCCTGGTCCTTTGCTTTCTGAGCCTCCTGTGGCTAGGATGGAGGACTGAACTTAAGGGGTCTTGTTTTGATGAAGGGGTAAACGTAACACTGAAATTAGCAGCACCTCTGCCTTTCTGATCTGCACCATCCAAGCTGATGGATTTGGTTCTGTGTTCATCTCAAGCTTCCTGGCACTGACTTTTTCCTTTTCTCCTCAGGGTCCTGCATCTTTTTTTTTTCTCCTTTTCTCACTTTTAAATTTGTTTTCTCACTTTTTATTAATTCTTTGAGATCATATCATGTATTTTGATCATATTTACCTTCCTTCCCCCAACTTCACCCGGACTCATTCCCAGTCTATACCTACCCAACACTGGGTCCTTTCTTTATTATAACCCATCTAGTCCAGCTTGTGTGGCCTCTTGCTTATGCATCTTTAAAGGAACTGGACCCTCCCTCCACCAGCAGCTATCAATTGGCAATAGCTGAAGAGCTATTGGCAATCCTTCTCCATGCTGGATCCTGTATCTTCACATCTGTTAACTGCCTGAATGTGGGCTGTGGGACAAGACTAGGAGATGAGCACTGGCTCAATGATAAACCAAGTAAACTTGTTTTTCAGATCATTTCTTCACTTCATGTATTTTATATATGCAACACTTCATTCAACTCTCTCACAACCCTAAGAGATGTACATGTATTTAATTCTCTAAGGTCAAGTACATTTTCCAAATCTTTTTTATTACGGGACCCATGTCTACACACATCTCTACCTGTAGGATACAGCACTACAGTGTTCCCAGGAAAGACTGTGAGAAGAGGATCCGTAATGTCAAGGCAACCTGTGATAGATGCTATCTTAGCTCCAGTAGTCAACCTGACACAGCTCAGAGTCGCTGGCAGGAGGAAACCTCAGGGGGAGGAATTATCTCCCTGGATTGGCCTGTGGGCATGCCTGTGTCTGTGAAACGTTTTCTTTATTGTCAATTGTATGATGGCCCAGGCCACTGCGGGTGGTACCAACCCTAGGCATGTAGGCCTAGGTTATAGAAGAAAGTAGGCTAAAAAGGTCATGGAAACCTCACCAGTAAGCAGAGTTCCTCTGCCGTCTCTGCCTCTGTTCCTGCCTCTAAGTGCTTACTTGAGTTCCTGCACTGACTTTTCTCAGTGATAGGCTCTGACAGGACAGTGGAAGCCAAATATATCCTTTCCTCCGCCAAGTTAATTTTGGTTATGGTGTTTATAGTAGTAACAAAAATCAAAGCAGAAGAGAGGAGAAGCCAAAGAAACCTTATATCAGGTTGCTGTTTAAGAAACAATGCCTGGTGTGGGTAGAGTACTTCCCAAGTAAGCATAAGAACTCAACTTTGGAACCCTAGAATCCATATAAAGCCAGATGCAGCACTGTGCATCTGTAATCCCAGCACCAAATCTGTAACTCCAGCAAAATCTGAGACAGACAGGGCAAGTCCAGAAGCTTGAGGTCTAGCTAGCCTATTAGCTTGGTTACCACAGTGATACACAAGAGATCTTGTTTACTAGGGAGACAGGATATCTTCCTGAGCCCCAGTCCTGCAGAAAGTCAGTATAAAGTATAATCAACATAACAGGCTTTGAGCCACTCGCTCTTGCAAGCCTGTTGCATAATAAGCATGTACTGAGCTTTTGTTGGTTGAATGTCATGAGAAAGAAGTGTGTCAAGCAACAAAGACCTTTACTGCAGGCGGAGAGGAGCCAGGTGTAGGATGGCAACCCTTTCCCTGTGGGGGAACCTGCTGAACCAAACCTCTAAAGTTCCACCTCAGGAGAACAAGCTAACGTGAGTGGTTTGCGTCTGGCAGTCAAAATATGGGATATATAGTGATGTCATCTGACCTTGAATCTACATATGTTAATGTTTAGTCCTACTGGAATTTTAAGAAGAAACTTTAAAGGTCTCTGAGAACCATCTGGCAAGAGGGAGCAGGTCTTCTGTCCTCTCCCCCAGGCACACCATGGTCCACAGGCAGGCCCATAGCATGCTGTGGCTCAGGAGGAACTCCCCTTCAGAGCCCTGAGCAGGTGGCACAAAATTCCATGGGGAAAAAAATCCACATCTGACCAATACAAAAGCCAACCTTCTAGAATCTCTAAGAAAAATATCCCATGTTTAGTAGGACTTAAACATCCATATACCATAAAGATTTGAAAAAAAAAAAAAACAACTAGGTTTTCATTTCTAGATTTCTTTACCTGTATATACTCAAAGTCTGGCATTTTAAAATTACTGATCCTTCCTACTTAACTACAGACTTTTGAATTTTAATCAAGCTAGCTGTAGTAACTTAATTCTTTTTTTATCAATTAAAAGAAGTGCCTGAATCCCAGTATCAAACATTCATTGACTGTGTTTGATGTTAAAAATGAAGGTTTCAGGAAATATGACACATTTTGGGGTCCCTCTAAAGTTACCAGATAATAGAAGAAAAATTAGGGTCCTCTCAGGTTTTTTTAGTTTCGTTAGTAAACAAATTTAAGAACAGGTTCCAACAGAAGCTCAGGACAACTTTGTTAGGGTTTAAAAGAGAAAAAAAAACCTATAAGCAAGGCAAGCTCTAAACCCCAGCCCCAAGGAGAAGCATGGAAGAGAGAGGAAAAAGTGCCATGCCATTCATTAAACTGGCTTACAGGTTAGACACATGGTGGATAAGCAGACACATGGTAAATAGGGGTTTGGTGGTTTGTGTATGCTTGGCCCAGGGAGTGGCACTATTAGAAGGTGTGGCCCTGTTGGAGTATGTGTGTCACTGTGGGTGTGGGCTTTAAGACCCTCATCCTAGCTGCCTGGAAGCCAGTCTTCCACTAGCTGCCTTCAGATGAGGGTGTAGAATTCTGAGCTCCTCCAGTACCAGGCCTGCCTGTATGCTGCCATTTTCTCACCTTGATGATAATGGACTGAACCTCTGAACCTGTAAGCCAGCCCCAATTAAATGTTGTCCTTATAAGAGTTGGGATGGTCATGGTGTCTGTTCACAGCAGTAAAGCCCTAACCAACACAGGGGCCTTTAGAGACAGAATAAGGAAGTCCAAGATGTTAACAAAGTCTAAATTGTTAGGGAAAGCATGTTTAGAACAGATACAGAAAAAAGAAAGGAGGAAAAAAACTCACACCTTTCTGAACAATCTGACTTTCTAATCAGACAGACTTACAAAGCAGAGTAACTGTAGTGGCATAAGCCACTGGTTGCACTTGGGATGGGAGTCTGGGGAAGGAAAAGCACAGTATCTCACTAAAGGAGTAGTTCTGCTCTTTCCTTTTGCAGCCATCGGTGGATCATAGCCACCAAAATGATGTTCAATCCCTTCATGACTTCTGACCAAAGCAAGAACTGCAAACAGCATTTCAATGCATCTTCTCACATTCAGAGGAAGATCGTATCTTCCCCTCTTTCCAAAGAGTTGAGACAGAAGTAGAATGTTCGGTCTGTGCCCATTCGAAAGGATGATGAAGTTTAGGTTGTTTGAGGACACTACAAGGTCAGCAGATTGGCAAGGTGGTCCAAGTGGACAGGAAGAAATACATCATCTACACTGAATGAATCCAGCAAGAGAAGGCTAATGGCGCAACTGTCCATGTGGGTATCCACCCCAGCAAGGTGGGTATCACCAGGCTAAAGCTGGACAAGGACCGCAAGAAGATCCTGGAGGGGAAAGCCAAGTCCCAGCAAGTAGGAAAGGAGAAGGTCGAAAGGAAGGAATCGAGAAGATGCAGGAGTAGAGGCATCTCATGCATGGCTTCCATTCAAGACTGCTTAAGTAAAGAAAAAAAAAAAAGGAGTAGTTCTTCCACCCATCTCTTTAGCATGACTTAAGGGAACCTGCCTTCCTAAGGTGGTCCTCAGATAAGTGATTGACCACAGAGCCAATCAGAAATGTTAGGTCTCCAGCCAGGGAAGGCTTTTTCTACTCTAACAAGAACTCTAGAAATCCCAATTCCTACACTAACATCTTTTTGCTGCACTGAGACATTCTACTCTGGACACAACTACTCTTGAGAAACAAAACAGACCTTTTAAATGACCACTAAACACAAACATGACCTCTAAACCATTCATGGTTCAAAATGGAGTTACTTAAACAAACAGTCCAGAACTCATTCATCCCTCTGTGCTATCAAAACTTTTTCCTGGCTGTGCTGGCTCCCTGCCAGAGTCTCCCCAGGCCTGATCTTGTGCCCTGAGCCCTTGGAGGAATGAATGACATCACTGTTTCAAGGTTTCCATGATGAGAGGACAGACAGCTCTCTCCATGGTCAGGTTTGCTAACAATCTGTTGCAAGGGCATTGATATCACAGTGGAAAGCCATCTCTACACCCACACCAATAATCAACAGAGCAGCCCTGCATGCTCTGTCCCTGCATGCTCTGTCCCTGCAGGCATCCCAAGTCGAACCACAGATAGTAGTATGCCTGAAAGTCTCCCCATAATCAAAAAATTCCTCAAAGGAAGCTCCAGCCTTCCATGCTCCCTGAAACAATCTGTCACAATTACTGGACTCATCTGGAAAATCTGGAAGGCTAAGCCAGTCCAGTGGGGTCACTCGTGACTGACAAAGAGCAGCAAGTGCTTCAGCATAAAGAGGGAAGAAGTGAATTGCATCAGGGCCTCTTGTTGAAGTGTATGCTTTCCTTTCCTCTCACAATTTAATATCTCTATTTAATGACAAAATGAATTATCCTCCAAAATAGCAAATGTTCACTACCTTTCTAAATAATAAAATACATTTTCCCAGCACACAAACTGATCGCTTTACTCTTATACCAGAACTGATGTGAAATTACATGTCATGAATTATTCATGTCACTCAATTTAATTCAATTATTTTTACTGAATTTCATATCTAATCCATAAAAAAATGTTTAACTCAACCACCCCCAAAAATCACGCCTACATTCTTGAATAATAGATTTCTTACAAAATTTCAAGGAAGATAAGTGGCTATCTGGTTGGAAATGGCAAGGCAGATCACAATCACAATGATGAAAATAATTTTAACTATTTAGCCATACCTCCTGTTCTATTTGCCGACTGATGTCTCATGGAAGATAGCCTATTTAATATCAAACTAGAATCAGAGCAGCAGGGAGAGCATCTCAGATCCAATTACTGCACCGCAGCCATTTAGCTTTTCTACAGAATTCATACCTAGAGCAGGCAAGTAGCCAGAATGTGGCAGCGCCACACCCAGCAAGAAGTTCAAGCTGTGACTTGCTGAAAAGGACTCTGGATGGCCGGGGAAGCCATCTTCCCCTCTCCCTAGACATCAGCCCTTTACTGCCCACCCCACCACACCCTTGCCTCTCTGCCTTCTCTTACATATTCCCCCTGGAAATGTTGATTTTCTCTGATGGCCTTCCACTTGTCTCCTGATCTGCCTGTCACCCCAAATCCTGGCAACGGCTGGGGCCATCTCAATGTCCACAAAGTTCCTCCACATCTTTGAATCCCCTTTGTCTCCACTCATGTTGGAGCTACTTCCAAACATGTACCCCTCTACCCATGTAATCCCAGGACCAACAGGCCATTATTTGACACCCCTTGCGTGGCCATTCCCAACACACCTGATCTCTGCAACATCACACTTCCACTGCCTCAGTCCTACTCCATTCTCTGGGTGTGCTCGCCTTTCCAGCCAGAGCACACTTCAATCTCTTTCTCTTTCACAGGTCAGAGATTATACTGCTTGCTTGCCTACCTGTTTTGGGTCAGGGTCTCATGTACCTTAGCCTGGCCTCAAATTCCATGCAGCAGAAATTGACTCTGAACTTCCTATCCTTCTACCTGTACTCCCCAAGTGCTGAGATTACAGATGTGCACCACTGACCCCAGTTTCTTAAGTGCTGGGGATGGAACCTAGCGCTTCACGCATGCTAGGCAAGCACTCTACCAGCTGAGCCACGTGCCATCCCGAGTCATCTAGCTTTGTACTTCCTTTATGTGGTAAATTCCCAGGGACATGCTCCCTACCCCATGGCTCCCACAAAGTGGATTGTTCTGACAGAGCAGCCTGCAGGTTCCACCGAGCCCTGGTCTCCCTCCCTTTGGCTTCTGCCTTTTGTCATCTTTCCTTAACAGCTTCAGTAAGCTGTCTCAACTCCTAGAGGGACCTGTGTGCTTTAATTTTTTTTTATTTATGTAAGAGTCTTGCCTGCATACCTTGTTTGTTAACAACACCTGCAGCATGCTGGGTAACACCCTTAGCTCTTTCAGCATTACTATGGTAATGCACAGAGTATTCTCTTTAGAATGGTGCCATTCCTGTGATAGTTACAATCCCACCTTTCTGGTAGATTCATATCTGCAGTGGCCAAAGGCACAACTCCAAGAGTTGGAGTTGGAACTCAGAGATCCTAAAGTAGTTCAAGAATATGTTATGGGGCAAAATGTTCCCCACAGACTTATATTTTAAAATTTGACCCCCCAGCTGGTGGTGGTATTTTGAGAGATCATGGAAGCTGGGCCTGGGGACTGGGTGTGCTTTGAGATTTATAACCAGTCTTATTTCCAGTCCCATCCCTGCTTCCTGATTCAGAGAAATGTAGGCAAGCAGACCTACAATCTCCGACCACCATGGAACCATCATATCTTCCCTCTGTGGAGCACTGTGTCCCCTCAAAGTAAATCAAAATAAATCTTCACTCCCTTATGCTGCATCCATATTCATCCCTCCCCACCACACACACACACACACACACACACACACACACACACACACACACACACA
>BDUI01000305.1:24308-46997 GCA_002335545.1 Apodemus speciosus | reverse complement strand
ATTCCCCTACACTGGGGCATCAAACACCCACTCCCATTTTTAAAACTACACTCTCCTGCTCCTCTTCTGGCCTAGGGTAGTAAAACTGATTCTAGCTGCTGCCGGCTCTGTCCAACCCCATTGTTTCTCTCGACCCTGACCATACCTTTGTAAGCAGTGCCTTTGCTAAACTGCACTCATTCGCCCTGAGTGCACGTCTCCTCTGATCCCAGCCTGTCCCAGGAGCTAGAACTGTAGAAACTACCCAAAATGTCAGCATCCCCAGCATTCCACCCAAGTGGTAATTCTGGAACACATCCCTCCAGCCACGTTGCCTCTTCTGAAGAAAGGCTCACCTTCACTGACCATCTGGAACTTTCCAAGAATTGAGTACTCAACACTTACTTTTAATCTGGCACAACATCTCTGAACAGTTTTCTCTCCAAGATGAGAGCTGAGTGCAAATCACCATTGGGACCCACATGCTGATCAGAAACTCAAATACACAAACGGTCGCTTACCCTAATTGCTTCTCCATTTAAGCGCACCCCACACTTGAGTCATTCAGCCCACACCACCAGCAGAAAATGAATGCAACGGGTCCTCTGTCACTTCCTCCAGATGCTACAGAATGTGGCCAACAAAAACGCAAATGACAGGCCCTGCTGTGTCCTGCCATCTTATTCAACAAGACTGTTTTCTTTGCACAAAGGCCTGCTCATATTTTATTATAAAGATCTGCATTTTATGGACAAATTATATATCACTATTACAATATGCCAGAAATAATACCCCAGATAATGGGTCTCTGTGGAGCTAATAGCTTCAGTTCTCCAAGTGATCTTATGCAGATATAACTCTGCCCTATAAGGAGGCAGAACTGTAGTCTATATAGATGTCCGAAAGGCTAAAAGGTGACCCCTGATCCCACATGTTCACAAGAGGTCTCCAAAGTCCTGGGAACAGAGGTATTTCCTCTGGAGCAGTGGTTTTTGATCTTTCTAATTCTGTGACCCTTTAACACCTCATGTTGTAGTAGCCCTCAACCATAAAATGATTTTCATTGCTACTTCATAACTGTAATTTTGCTACTGTTATGAATAACAATGTAAATATCTGTGTTTTCCAATGGCCTTAGGCAACCCCTGTGAAAGGATTGTTTGACCCCAAAGGGGTCACAACATACAGGTTGAGAAACACTGTTTTAGAGTCTCCAAAAACTGCTTTAAGAGTGGCTATAAACTATAGAGGTCAGGTCAAAAATGAACATTGAGAACTGTGTCTAAGATGATATATTGGGGTTCGGGGAAGCAGTGAAAAACAAAGGCATCAAGATGGCTGCAGCTTAGCTGTGGAAAATTTCAGAGACTAAMCTGAAGCATTTGGACAGTATTGTGATGTCATAGGACCTCACAGAAATCCCTTGGGCAAAGACATGGCTAGACCCACAGTACTTCCTCAGTGAACTCATGAATGGCACGCAGACATGACCTCTGCTATTTGTATCACCCAAGGGCTGCTCTTCAGATAGAGTTCTTGTCCTCCTTCTACCTACTCCTGTGCGTGGCAGAGGGCTAATACTCAGTTAATGGGTGCTGAATACCTAGCAAAGAGCGTTTGTTATGTAGTCTTTTCTATAATGAGGGATGTATCTCCACAACTGAATATCCCTACCAAGGCTATCCAAGCAATGAAAAAAAAAATCACCCAGAACAAGAATGTAGACCCATAAAATCCACAGAGTATGGCAAAGATCCAAGGCTCTGTACCCCATCACCATCAGCCTAAGGGAACAGGGAAGCAGAAATAAAACAGTGGGACTTTCTTTAAAATTGATACCTTTGATTCAGCATCCTCATCATTCTTGAATGATGAAATTTGACATCTCAGAGTGAGGAAGGATTTAGTGTTTACACTCTGCCCTGGTCAAGCTCTGCTTTGGGAGTTCATGTCGGTTCTGAAGATTCAAACTCAGGTTTTATACTTATACTTGTGTAGCATGTGATTTTATCCATTGACCCATCTCTCTAGGCCCTGTATCTTACAATCAAAACAAAAATTTCATTAGAATAGACCAAGTCTTCCTTGTTTCAAACCCATCCTCAAACAACATATTAATGTTAGAAGAGAGGCAAAGGACCAGAATGTGAGCCTCAGTCAAGACAGCATGATGCCACTGGCCAGGAGCTCAGCTATGTCTCTGAGATATTTGAACATATGTGTGATGTCGTCAGACTCAGCTTCCTTCCTGAGAGCCCTAGAATAAGAAATACGGGGTCTTGGGAAGGAGAAACAATCGCCCCACTAAGCATAAGCATATTCCCCTTGCTCTAATGTCCTAATTAGGTTTCTATAACTGTGAAGAAACACCATGACCAAAATCAAGTTGGAGAGGAAAGAATTTATTTGGCTTTCACTTTGACAAAATAGTCCATCACTGAAGGAAGTCCAGACAAGTATCAAAGGTATCAAGAACTCAAGCAGTGCTGGAGCTAAGAAGCAGGAACTGGTGCAGAGGCCATGGCGGGGTGCTGCTTACTGGCTTGCTTCCCATGGCTTTGCTCATCCTGCTTTCTTAGAGAACCCAGGACCACCAACCAGCCCGGGGATGCACCACCCCCTATGGGCTGGGTCCATCCACATTAATCACTAATTAAGAAAATGCCCATCAGCCAGATCTTATGGAAGTGTTTTCTCAATTGAGGTTCCTTCCTCTCAAATGACTCTAGCTTGTGTCAAGTTGACATAAAACTAGCCAGCACAGCTAACTCTGTAGATGTTGAAGCTGGAAATTGATTGGAGCATACTGACTTTATACTTGCTCCTGGTGTGAAACCCCAAGCTAGCAAAGACTACATTGGCAATGGCTCTGAACTGCAGGGTAATGCCTAAACACTTCCCTGATTGTTATACTGTCCGAAAGAAAATGAAGTGACTTCACCCGTTCACCTCTTCACTAAAATTCCTCCTCACACATACAGAATTACCAAACTGTTCCTTCAGAAGCCAAATAATGTAGTTTCAGATGCTTATGTCTGAACATGCGATTAACACTAAGAAAGCATAAATGTTCTTAGCAAGCCCATGCTTCAAATACTATTCAAGTCACATTGAAATTAAGCATTAGGAAGGAAAGCGTTAACACTGACTTTGCCTGTGATATCCAAGGCTTCCTCCTCCTCTGCCAAAGTACTTACTGTAAAGGCAGTCGCTACATTCACTTCATCTCCTGGCCTTAATTTAGGTTCTGCTATGCTCGACAATTTCAATGCCAAGAGGAAGAGCCTGAGTGAGAAAGGGACATACTGGTCTGAACCTGGAGAGCTGATCTAATTGAACTGAAAAAAAAATTAAAACCCTCCTCCATCTGCTCAGCACACCTGCTGATGGAGCACAACCACAGGTAGGGAGGAAATCCATCAGAGACCAGTTATAAATAGACTTTTATTTCATCTGCTAAGAGCTTGGCAGCCGAGGTGGGAGGGCTGCCTACGCGCTGGCAGCCGGGAGAAAGCACTGTGCTGCTTTTATGCTTCAGTGGAAGGATCGAAGAGAAAGGGAACTAAAAAACAATGAAATCTAAAGTGGGATGAAATAAAATGAGATGAAAACCCCAGAAGCTGATGTGGCCACCAACCAGCATGCAGTTTAAGACTGTCAGACATCATGGTGAGAGATGGGGAGACCTGACGACAGATCTTGCCCCTCGACAGATCGGGCGGAGACAGAAAGGCTCACCCATCACTTCTCGAACAAAATTGGCAAACAACAGGCACCTTTTAGTTATTTATAAGATGGAAGAAACAAGAAGAGCATGGCTCTGGGCCTGGTCTTCACACTGCCCTGCCACTAGCTGACATACTATATAGCATTTGATGGCTGGTGCTGATGTGTCCATGCAGAAGAAATGGGCACGTCAGTGGACCGTCCTGGCACAAGCATTTGGGTGCCTCGTCCCTGGTAAATGAGAAACAGTCATTCTTCATATGCTGCTGCTTCTAGAAAGGGTTTCACAGCCAGGTCAGCAAACAGTAGTTAAATTGGGGGATCGCCCTCAAGGGAGCACATGAAAGGGTCTGCCGGACACAATGGCTGTCCAAGGTGGGCCTGATGTAGTATTTGGATCCAGAAACTCAAGGGCAAAATGTCAGCAGTTCTATTTCTATATAAGGCCCTGGGGAAAGAGGTAAGGGAGGAAGGGGAGGGGGTATATTTATCTCACTTGCAGAGTGTAGGTTCTCAGAAACCTCCCTCCTCCCYAAGAACATTAAGGATATCATCAAGAAGATAATGACCCACTATTCTGTCCCCACCAAGGACAACAAGAGAAATGGGATTGACTGTGTCGAGGGAGAACCAAGTTAAATGGAAGAGCTTCCTGGCAGCAAAGGTTATTAAACACCGGGAAGGGAAAGCAGTGGAGATTAGGGGTGCTCCCGGGAGGTCTTTTCAAAAGGCAGAATAGCTTGCCAACTACCTGAGGTCACTTAGGTGCTGTCTGCCAGCTCCTGTGCCCTTGATCTGGGAGCTAACTCACTGCCTGGCCCAGCCAAGGGACAGCTCCTGCCATTCTTTCATAATGAGCTCTCAGAAGGAGAATAAGGACTAAGCAAATGGCAAAAGCACTTGCGGAGCTAAAACTCCCTTTTCCTTATTTAAATGGTACACTGGAATTTTGTTTTCTTTCTTTTTCTCCTCCTCCTCCTCCTCTTCCTCCTCCTCCTTTATATATCTCCAGAAGCAACCAAACTGCATCCTCACAGATCTGTTCCTCTAAAGCATTAACAGGAACACGGGTGGGAGCCGGTGTGTGGGGACATTCTAAGCTGACAGCACAGCTAGGCTCTCCTGTGCACCTCCATGCCAAGCACTGCTCATGGCAGAAAGCTGTGGTTCCTTAGGCGGTCTCACGCATCCAGCCACAGAGAAGCCAACTCAAGAATCTCTTTACCTCAGTTGAGTTGGGCAGTGTGTGCTGTCTCATTCTTTAACTCTGAGGAACTCATATAGGATGAGTATAGATTGACTTACTGATTGGATGAATGGATAAATGACCTAGGATTTACCAAAGGATACATGTTCCCTACTGAGGGGGTGGGAACAAGAAGAAGAGGAGGAGGAAGAAAAGGAGGAATGGAAAAGAAGACAAGGAAGAGAAGAGTGGGGGTAAGAAGTAGAAGCTGAGACAGTGACAGCAGCAGCATCCTGGGTTGGGGAGATTGTTCATTTGGAGCAGAGTGCTTACCTTGTGTCTTACTTAGGGTTTTATTGCTATGAACAGGCACCATGACCAAGGCAACTCTTGTAAAAGACAACATTGAATTGGGTCTGGCTTACAGTTTCAGAGGTTCAATCCATTATCATCACCATGGCAGGAAGCATGGCAACCTGTGGCACACATGCACAAACTCACAAGTACACCTACAAATATGCACGAACACACTCACAGGAGCACCTGCATGCACACAGCACATTACTCTCCTACTGAGCCCCTTACAGAGTGAACAAGCACAGCAAGACAGCAAGAGCAATGGAGTTAGAGGCAGAAGGCTGGGTCTGTGCACTGACCTTGCCTCTAGACWCCAGGCACTATACTTCTCTGAGATGCAATTTTCTTATCTGCTGGGGTTGGGGGGGGGGGAGTTGTACCTGTCTATCTGTAGCTTAGATAACATGAAAACAGCAGAGGAGTACAAAGATGATAACTTGGGAGAAGAATTCAGCGAGTGCAGGCAAAAGAAGACCCTTCCTGGTTCCCACCTTTCTACAGCTTACTCACAGAATTGAGAAGGGATCAAGTTCAAGATGGCCAGTGGCCAGCGAGCACCAAGGGGAGACCCAGGCTCCGCCCCTGTGGAGGGCAATCCTGCCAGATCCAGCCTAGAAGGCAAGCCCAGCGAGCTTGGTTTGGCAAGCCCTGACTCCCACTGTTATTAATTCCCAGTGAGAACTTTATTGATGACTGCAGCTAACAGTCTTGCTTCCAGGATCCCTGGGGAATGGTAAAGAAACTGTCCGTTCTCCCAAAGCTTTTTAAAAGGTTCATAAACAGATTTCTGTAGTAATCAGCAAGTGCACAGAGGGCAGCGCCCAGCACTAGCATCCACTGCCCCGCTCCTTCTCCTCTGTAGCTGTGTTCCTTTGTTTTGCAAAGTGATTTGGGAGATTAAGAGGGTTTTGTTTGGGTGGGAGGGCGGCACCCTGGGTGAGTAAGTGCTACTTGATTGCACAACAAAAGACACGACGGAGCTTCAGCCACAACTGAGCCCCACTGGCCCCAACAGTTTGCTCTTCTCAATTAATTTATTTTGTTAGAAGAACTAAGAGAGGAAGGAAAAAGCACTGGCTGCACAGAGAACATTCACTATGTAGAAACGGCTGTGATCAAATCAAAAGACCGTTTCTTCTAAGGGCAGAGAACTCCAGTTTGGGGAGCTGCCAGTGGGCTGGGGCAGCATTTGCAGCACCAGTGTGCCCTGCCGAGTCTGGCTAACAAAAACGACCTCTCAGGAGCCCTGGGCTCAGCCATTGGCTCCAGGAAAGCAGGAATCTGCCCAACGTGTCAACAAATTGACTCTATATGAAAATTCATACCATTTCCTTGCTATTAAGGGGATACAAACATGGTAGGTTAGAAGCAATGAGAGTTAGTTTGTCCCTTTTGCTTTCTCTGCCACATCCAAGAACATGGACTACAAGTAGGTATTATAAGGAAAAATGCCTCTGAAAAAAAATGAAACCATTTTGATATTTTAAACATATGTCCTAGTTTACTTCAAAAGTCACCATGGTACAGGCCTGTAATTCCTGAACTTGGGCATTAGAGGCAAGAAGATCAGGAGTTCAAGATCAGCCTGGTTCAAGGCTATCCTGAGCTACATGAAACCATGTCTCAAAAAAGAAAAGAAAAAAAAGGAAGAAAGAAAAGAAAATTGAAATAGAGAACAAAAAAATTGAAAGAATGCATTCTCAATTCATAATTCATATAATGAATAACTAGGTTTTTATTTTGTTGTTTTTGTTTGTTTGGGTTTTGGTGGGGTTTTTTTGTTTTTTTGTTTGTTTGTTTGTTTTTTGTTTTGGTTTGGTTTGGTTTTTGGTTTTTTGAGACAGGGTTTCTCTGTGTAGCCCTGGTTGTCCTGGAACTCACTCTGTAGACCAGGCTGGCCTCGAACTCAGAAATCCGCCTGCCTCTGCCTCCCAAGCGCTGGGATTAAAGGCGTGCGCCACCACCACCCAGTGAAGAACTAGTTTTAAAGCATGCTACAGATTTATAAGGACAAAGCAGTCAAGAGAAAATTATGTAATGGCTTTGTAATAGATAGGGAAGGAAATTACTGATTAAGAAAGATAATCCATCTCACTAAGCAAATAGGCACACAGATAAAAGTAAGAGCAAAATCTACTCTGGTCGATAGATTGGTCAAAAGTTATCAGACAGTAGTGTGTGGATGAAGACGTGGTGAATGTTCCATCCTCAAGGAAAGCTGCCATGGCCAGCAGTGAGGCCCGAAATCCAGGCTTTGCCTGACATGCCAGGAAAGTATGACAACATCCTTAGCACTAGGCAAAGGCCTGAATATCCAGCCACCAAAGAATAGATGGGCTGTGATGGACCTATGCTGGCAACACAGATGCATCTCTAAAACATCTGCAAGCAAAGACAGGACTAGCTCAAAACCATTTTAAAGCTGGTGTAAGGGTGTAACATAAAAGTTACATTGTTTATGGCTGTGTGTGTAGCAAACATTATAAAGTATCTACCAGAAGGCTGGCCAAGTTCAAGACTTTGGTTTACCTCTCAAATGATTTTACTTCCTAATAAAATAAGATATCTGAAGAAAATAAATACAGCCATGTGCTCATCTGGGAATTCAGTCTGTCTTGCTCTCTGTGTTTGAAGGTTTTTCCAAATTAAAAATGTTTTAAGCATTTTAAAAAGATACTCATATAACCATAGTGCCTTGGAAGGCGAGGCTGAAAAGCATGAGGCATTAGGCACATCATCTTTGTCCACCACCAGTATGTGCCTGGGGTAGCTAAACTAGATAATTATCATTTATGCCTGTGTTAGGCCTATCAGCTAAATAGCTTCTAGGCATGTTACTCCATCTAGTATTCTTGCCAACTCTTGGATACAGGTATTAAGACAGAAAACATCAGTCATTAGAGTTTCGGGGGTTTTCTCAAGATCACTCAGGTAGTTATGGATCCACTGCTGATATCCTGTATGGGCATTACTAGGGACAGACACCCAGAAATATCTGAAACCAGTGGCCTCAGAGACACATACACCATCTGAACAGTCTGGTTTAACATGTGAAAACAGAGCCTACTTAGCAAATAACATTCTCCATCAGTCAAAGTCTTACAGTACCCAGTGTGATGCCCCTCAGCTGACAAACCTTTCTAATACACTAAGCTACCTCTAACAATAAGCCATTAGTAAACGTCGTCTCAGGTCTTACAATGAGTTAATGAGGAGGGGATCAGAAGACCTGTTCAGGTAGGATTGAGGAGGTAGCTGAGTAGATAAGCACTTGCTGTATGTAGGCTGGAGTTGGTATCCAAAGAAACCACTTAAAAAGGCAGGTGAATGTGGCAGCTTCCCTGTAATCCCAGTGTTTTGCCAGGCCAAAGCAAGGGATGCCCAGGGCAAGATGGCTAGACAAGCTACAACTCCCAGCTTAGGGTTTAGCAAAAGATACTTCCTCAATAAAGAAATGAAAAGCAACCAGGAAGACATCCAACATTGACTTTAGGCCTTAACCCCACGTGCACACACATGCGTATGCACAACCATTCGCACATGCACCTCCACGCCAAACACACATACACACAAACACACACACACACACACACACACACACACACAAATTAAAGAATGCCAATGACCAAATGTCTTGGTGTTGAGGCTGTCTAACACATTAAAAAACAGCAACATAGAAATATACAGCTAAAACTTACAAACACACAGAAAAACAAACAGAAAAGATGGAATATCTCAGTAAAGAGAGAGTAAATGAAATACAGTAACAAATTCAAACTTGCTGGATAGTTTCAATGGCAAGCAAATGAGTATGTGAACCTGAATATCCAAACAATAGAAAAAGAAAGAAAAATAATCAAAATATTGGGTAGGGGCCTGGGGAGATGTCTCAGTCGTTAGGAGTCACACTGCTCTTGCAAAGAACCTGAGTTCAGTTCCCAGCACCCATTTTGAGTGGCTTACAACTACCTGTAACTCCAGGGGGCTCCAATTCCATTGGCCTCTGCAAGCACCTGCACTCATGGAAACACACACACACACACACACACACACACACACACACACAAATAAACAAATATCAGGTACGAGTGTAACAAAAGTTCTGACATTCATTCCCTAGAAGTACTTCAAGAAATAACGGCTGAAAAATCCCCAAATTCAGAAAAAGATGTAGCCTGCATATTCAAGATAAATGAGTCTAGAACAGAATGAACCCAGACAAATGTAGGATAAAACACATCTTAATCAAAGTCYTTGAAAACTATAGATAAGAAGGAGATTTTGTAAGTACAAGGCCAAAACAGGGCAGATCTCCATCAGAACCCACAAAGGGTAAAGGGGCACAAGAGGGATGAAAGAAACTGCCAACCTAGAATTCTATACCCAGCAAAGATATCCTTCAGGAGGGGCTGGAGAAATGGCTACACAAGCATGGAGACCTCCATTTGGATCCCCAGCATCCATATAAAAGGCTTGACAGTGGCACATATGTAACCCAGAGCTAGGGAAAGAAGGAGCAGAAACAGGTGATTCCCTGGAGCTCACCAGCCAGTCAACCTTATCATTCTGTGAGTGTTATGAGCCTCTGTCTCAAAATATAAGGTGGTGAGCAACTGAAGAAGATACTCAATGTCAACCTCTGGCCTCCACATGCAACATGTGCATACAAACTCACCGTCACACATGCACACACATAGACAAACAGTAACATATGCTACAGACATACACAAAGAGAGACAGAGACAGAGAGACAAAGAGAGACAGAGCGAGAGAGAGAGAGAGAGAGAGAGAGAGAGAGAGAGAGAGAGTTCAAAGGTCAAAAGGAATCCTATCATTACCAGTACCAGACTGAGGAAAAACAAGAAAGCTGCTGCCAGCAGACCCACCCCAAAGCACTAAAAGAACCAAAAAGTTCTCCAAAGAGAAGTGGAAGGGATGCTTAAGCCATTGCTTGGTGTGACAAATGAACTTTGACCTGGATAGTCTGGGACAATCTGAGTACTATTTTACCAGGGTGGTGCCCTGATGCACATTCCTAAGAAACACAGGACTACAAAAGCTTTTAGAGATGATGCATCATTTCCATACTTGAACTTCCACACAAAGCTAGACAGGCTTCGTGCGCTCTCGGTCAAGTCCTCCTATCAACCCACTGCCTGTGCTAGGACATCAAGTTCAAGGTACATCATCTCTGCCTTTGCTGTTCCAAACCTCGTCACTTTCTATAAGCCATAAAGCTGCCTATGAATCCAGCAATGCTGCTCCAAGAGATAAGACTCAAAAAACATGGAAATAGGGTCTCAAAGACACATCTGCACATCTGTGTCCATGCAGACACATTCACAGTAGATAAAATGGGGAGCATTCATCAAGAGGTAAGCAGAAGATAGACACAATGGAATACCATTCAGTCTTCAAAAGGCAAGAAATACTGGCACCTGCTACTTTACAGAGCATGAGACGGTCACACAATAAAGAACACTGTGATTCTACTTACACAAGGGACCAAAGAAGTCGGGCTGTCAGCAGCAGGTGGCAGAACAACACAGGGAACACAAAGTCCCTCTTAGCAAGTAGAGTTCCAGTTTTGCAAGATGAAAAACTTGACCATGGGACCACCTAAGTGTCAATGTACTCAGCACAGAAATGAAGTGATAAATTATATATAATGCATATTTTTATCACTATTAAAAAGTCTAAGTTTAAGCCATAAACCAATATTTCCCCTTTACCCAGTTAAACCATGTACTAGATACTATGCTAAGTGGCCTGTGTATATTCCCTACTTTTTCTTCCCTATGGCCTTTGCAGGAGATACCATGAGCCCTGTTCACAGATGGAAAACTGGGTGTTCAGAACTTGACAAGAACCCCATGACTAAAGAACAGAACCAAAATCTCCAGCCAGGCTGTTAAAGCACTGCAGGAAAATTTCTTTCTGTGTATGTGGTGGAAAAGGACTATTTGCTTCAAAGGAAGACTTCCTCTGAGCATGATGAAATGGACCACACTTGGTTCTGGAGAGCAACTTGATCTTTTCAAATGGAAGACAGTAGTTTGGAGCAAATAAAGGGAAGAGAGACATGAGTGGTAGTGTTGGAGGGACAGTAAAAGGGGCAGTGGGGGTACAGAGGGCCTGAGCCTTCCATGGGTCAAGATACATCATTGTAGTATCCTGACGGTACAGGACCTGATTCTGAGCTGTGGAACCCTTGAAGCAGGAAGAATGCAGGACACTGGGTGGCCAGCTGGAAGGGTCAGGACTCATTTTTTTCCATGTAGCTTTTATTTTAATAGTCTACAGTAGTGGTCTTGGAGGAGTCAAACATAATCACAATGAATGTGTAAAATCCCAACCCCCTCTAAATTCAGAACCAGCAACATATAATCAAGATTAAAAACRAGCAATTTGACTTTTTCTTTTTCAAGCAAGAGGGGCAAAATGAGATAAGAACCAGGATCCTCCCTGCCTATCCTTTCAGTGGGATGTCCTACGTGGCCATGAATACCCATCCCAGTGCTGTCTCTGCGATGGAATTAGGAGGAGGCTTTTCCCTACTCTTATCATTATGTGTGACCCCGCCCCCATCAGCCCACAGTAAGAATCAATCATGTATCATTTTCTAGCCAGAGCAGACCTCTTAGATGTTGAGTGTTAAGCCCTTGTGGCTGATCCTCTGCCTATCATTATTCCATTGGCCACATCATGGCCACCCTCACCGCCTCCTTGCTCATCCCTAACGCATGTGATATCCAACTCCTCTTCAGAGCCTACACCTCCACTTTACTTATGCTGGAGAACAGTCATGTGGGATAACGTTAAGTCACTAAATTCAGTTCAGGAAATGGAACAATCCACACCCACCCCTCCACAATACAGAGGGGAAACACATTGCTCTCTCTGAAGAATATCACCCCATTGCTGACCAGATTGGCCTCTTGGTCCTTGCCCATGTGACAATGGAAAACAAAGCAAACAAAAGAAGACTGTTATAAACATCCACTGTTTGTTCTGTGTGGAAGCTGCATCTTTAACAAAGCTCGATGAACCTGCTGTAACAAGTAAATTCTGATAGGTGAGCAATGGGCCTGACCTGCCCATGTAATTCCCTGGAATGTTTGTCCCACACATACATAAGACAACACAAACCACTGAAGTGCTTTGGCCATTGAAATGTGGCATCCAAAACAGTGGTAAAAGCCATACTTCTACAGCTGGGTGGACTGGAGCAAACATCCATTATTATTTTTTAGAACAATGTTCTAGAATAAATACATTGCACAAAAAAGTGAACACCATTTCATATATTGAAGTAAACCCCACTGCGGCACTGCTCTTCTCTGTCCGTGCCTTTGGAACATCATTCTAATTCTATTCTCTCTTCCCTTCGCCGAGGTGACTTCCTTCCCAGTTACCCAGAAGAACTCCATTGGTAGACTATTAGCATACAGAAGTGGGCGGTCGGTAAACATTTGTTCAATAAATGAATAAATGAGTGAATAATTATAAAATACTGGACGAAATGCCTCCGAGAGCTTCGCATTCCATTACAGAACAATGTGTTTGGATATTTAGGTGTCTGTACTGAAACAGAACTTAAGAGCAGTCACGGAAAAACAGTAAAATATTAGCCCATTTCTGTCATAAGAGAGAATATAAATCTAAGTGTAATGCACATGTGCCTGAGGAGGGCTTTGTTTAAAATCGGACCACGATCTTTACATACATTAAGAATTAAACTAGTAACACCATTATATTATGGAACTAAGTTAATAAACACTGGTGTGTTGTCTAAAGAATCAAAAGAAAAGAAGCATATATTAAATTGAATTGTTTTTTAAAAACTTTAATCAGTACAATTTCTTAATCAGAGTTGTATGAAAAACTTATTTGARGGAGAGTTTTTGATACTCAGTTAACAGTAAACACTGTAATAGGAAACGTTTTCTTTGTTTTAAGGTACATAGCAAGTAGGCCAAAGAGAAGGTATCGGTAAGAAACTTTGTTGAATAAAGCGACTAATATTTACCAAATCTGAAACAATATAAAACACAGTTTTACCAGTACAAAAATATTTAGTGTTTCTTTAAAAAGTGTATTCTGACATCATCTTCGTTTTTCAATTTGTTTACTTTTATTCTTCTGTTTGAAAATAACTGGTCATACAACAGTTTGGGTCAAGTTTGTTCTTTTACTGAATTCGCTGCAAAGAAGTTTGGAAATAAACTCACAAATAATAATTCTCTTAACTCTAAGGGGGGGGGGAGAAATGGTCTTAAACCAAATAAGCTGCAGACGGAAGCAGTCCGGAATGGCCAGGCCTGTATTAAGTGTCTGCGGAGCTATGATGAGCAGGGGTCTGAGCTCCTTGACTGCACTGTCCTTTCGCTCCTCCTGGTTTTCAGTGTGGCCGTGAGTACTCTGTGATGGACTCTGTGACTGGTCGTGTAAGCGCCCCTTTCCTGTGCCATCACTCTACGTGTGGCTCGCCATCCATTATAGGAATATTAGCAAGGGGGTGGATAAAAGAGCTTATAAAACAAAGGTTGTCATGTTGGAAACCCACGTAAACACTACGGATTTCACTTTATTAAAAGTGTTTTTTATTTTTTCCTAAAGGGGTGGAAAAAATACTTTAGCTTTTAACTTCACACACCTGCATTCATTTTCGTGTGTTTTAAAATCAAATGTACGCACTAAATGCCCCTTCCAGGATGGCTGATGTGTCTCTATAATTTTATGAAAAATATCCTCAACAATCGATCGTTGAAGGCGCGCATTAATAGGAAACAAGGAGCAATTTGTTTTTAATCAAAGGATTACAAACTGATTGGTACAAACTCGAAATGAAAGCATGGGTCTCAGAACGTCCTTCAGACTGCCCCCAGATGATCGGCAGTTATGAATACAGCTAATTTTCCAGTATCCTCTCGGTCCACAAAATAAAGAGAAAGTGAGGATTGCAGGGACACACCATCTAATCCCGCAGCTCCAACACGCCTTTTAAGAAATAGAATGCTTACTGGTAATTAGGGTGGTCCACAAAAACCTATCTCTGCCAGTGAGCCTCCTCTATAATAACGCCGATGTTTAAGAGCAAAACTCAAACATGATCCACCACAACCAGGCCTCATACCAAATATTTATTAACAAGAAATTAGATAGAAAAGTATATATCTAGTATAATGCTGGGTAGAATTTAAAAAGAAGATTGACCAACTTTCCACATAAAAAAATTTTTTTTGAGAGAGTAAAGAGACAGAATCATTGAATAAAACCTTAGTCAACTCAAAACTGATGAATTTTCTTTCCCCTTCAAGTATTTCATACACAGTTCATGTCTTCTTACCCAAAAGGTTTACATTTCTATTTTCTGCCACTCYAGCCATTTCTGCCAACATCATAAAAATTACCTTTGCTCATTTCCTCCTCACAACGCGAATTCACCGACCACAAACATCCCTGCACAGATACCTACCCACCCACCTCCCCACCCACCTCCCAAAAATGGTTCAAGCAAGACACACACGCACACACTGCACGCATACACACCCACAAAAAAAAAAAAAATGACCAAGCTCACAGTTCCTGTTTGCCCTTCGAGTGACGCCGGTGTCTTCAGCTTGCCGCTCTGGTCTTCGGCATTGTCACTAATTGCTGGGGGTGTCGTTTGGGATGGCATGAAGCTGCAGAAATCAAAGCTGTGGCTTTAAGAGATCGCTTTCTCAAACACATGGATGAAACAACTTTGACTCAGAACCCCTGGCCAGGCTGCCATAAAAATCTTAGAAAGATTCCTTGAAAACTCAATATCTAGAAATGAGGAGGGGGAAATAAAGTAAAATAAAAATATTTAAGTCTAAAAGCGGCCGCTCCAAACATAACTCCAAGAATCTCTGATTTGATTTGAAATCAGGTTTGTATTGATGAGAAAGTTTATTTTGTAGAAAGTTATAATTCTCTCTAATTAGACACTCTCCTTGACATCTTCTCTAGTAATTCTGTCTCTCACAGTCATGATCATACATTCCAAAAAATAAAATCAAATACATTGTTTCCCGAATGCATGGACACTGGGGAGGATGCCTTTTTGAAACAGGCTTTTTTTCTTTTTCTTTTTCTTTTTCTTTTTCTTTTTCTTTTCTTTTTTTTTCTTTTTTTTTTTCCGCCTGAATGCTGGTGACTAAACGTCATAGTAAGAACCAACACTCTCGAACAGCCCAAGAGACTTCAAAAGCTTTCTAAGTTTGAAAACCAAAAAGTTGTGAGTTTCCCTGTATCCCAGGACGGTTTTCTTTCTGAAGCTCAAGCAGGGAAACAGACAAAAGAGGCTGATGCGACTGAGCCCTGCCAAGTCTTTTAAAATTTCCTCAGCTCTCCCTCTGCCTCCCCGCCCTCCACCCCTCACTATCCTCTCTCTCTCTTTCTCTGTCTCATACACTATCCTCTCTCTCTCTCTCTCTCTCTCTCTCTCTCTCTCTCTCTCTCTCTCTCTCTCTCTCTCTCTCTCCCCTCACTCCTTCCCTCCCAGTATGGCAACCTTCCGAGCAGTCTTGGCAGAGGTCCAGACTATGCCAGTCTGTCTAAATTCTTGTCTCCAAAGGATGTCCTTTGCGGATCAATTAATACATGTGAGAACAGGAAGCTGTGGGACAGTACCCAGATCCTGGCATGACAGCGCCGGCTGCTGC
Organism: Apodemus speciosus; assembly: GCA_002335545.1. Lineage (NCBI taxonomy): Eukaryota > Metazoa > Chordata > Mammalia > Rodentia > Muridae > Apodemus > Apodemus speciosus. Next base: position 31,058 of record BDUI01000305.1, on the reverse strand, counting down.
CAAATCACCTTACAGATTTCCTGGTGCCCTACCTTTCCCAGGCATCACTAGCATGTTCCCCGCAGTGAGCTAACATGTTCGCTGCTTGGAGATGGGGAAATCTGTTCTCTGGAAATGTCCATATGCGACATGTGCTCAACCTGCAAAAAAGCTGAGCTCCCCTATGAGCAGAGATGGATGGGACTTTAGGAGCACTGCACACTGTCATCCTTTTATTAAACATTTGCTTCCCCTTGTCCTGATGCAAAGAATCATGGGAGAATAGGAAAGGAGGCATACAGATTAAAATTTAAACTGTCATGCCTCATCCTCTAGAGAATGAACAGAGCTCTGATTGATCAGTTATTCTTATTTTTTAAGGAAGCTATATGTGAACTGTACTTATATAAAATTCTGCTGGAAAGGAAGAGAAAGGAAGAAATATTTTCAAAACAGAAATATCAAGACAGGGGAAGATAAAAAACACTAGTATGATTAGTAATATATATACATACACAGATGCATACTGTGATGCCTGAGTCTCAGCTATCATTTGTTTATTATAACTGAAAGAGCATACAGAGCTTTTGAAAAACTGTAGTATGTGCATTTTTTAAACAAAATAGCTAGTGTAAACTTCATTCTTTTACCTGGTTGAAGAAAGCTGCTTGCTTGATTGGCTGACAGCACCAGTGCCTGAGACTTAGAACACCTAAGCTCTGGAATGATTTTTTTTATATAGAAAAAGCCATAGGAAGAGTCGGGAAGTTTGAGTTCTCACCCTCCTTGGGTCTCTTGCCTTCTCATTTGGATAATCTGAAGGTCTCCAGTTTGTTTAAACTACTCAAGTCTAATTTTCTCATCGACTAAGGAGGGCCAGAAAGTCATCAGTGGCTCTCCCTCTRTGCTCCTAAACTATCAGTTCCTATTCAAGTCACCAACTGGATATGGTGTCAGCACAGACAAGACTATGTGTTACTTACCTTAGAAAAGTAAACATCTTCCAAAAACCTCTACACGATGGTATTCAACAAATCTACTGAGTGAACCAGTCATGAAGAGAGAGCATACAAACATCACTCTGAGCTTCTATAAGACTGTATATGATGGTTTAAAAACCCAAACCACTGCTAAGCCGTGCAGCTGAGAGACCAAGGGAACGCTACAGAAACATCATGAAGGTTTAGGTTACAGCACTAAAGATAATGGCAACACATTAGCTGTCCTTTCAAACAGGGATAATAAAACAAGGACAGGCTCTCAGCAGACTTCAAATTCACAGTCAAACTGTTGCCACCAAGGAGAAGCAACTCATTACAGGATAACATAAACAAACAAACAAACAAACAAACAAATAACAGGATTTCTCAGAAAACATGGAGGCTAGAAAAAAATGGGTCAACCATTGGTTGCCCATAAGAATTTGGTACAGACTCCATTGCTGAAGACACAGGTCACAAGACAGAGGAATCATGATGGTGCTGACATAGAAATGTCTCTCTGCTAGCTATGCAGAGTGACAGAGGAAGAAAAGTCATCAGCAGTGTCACCAGCTCTGAACCCTGTGAACTGTAATAATGACCAGCATGGCAAAGTATGCATGTCACTGCAATAGTGGTGTGAATGCTGTGACAACAACCAATCACTTTCTTATTAGACTGAGAAATCTAATCAAGAAAAGGAAACTCATGCCTAGAATCATAAACTGGACCAAGAACCTATGGTTAGGGATGCCCTAGGCCCTAGGAAAGAAGTTACTACTACTACTACTACTACTACTACTACTACTACTACTACTACTACTATTACTACTACAACTATTATCATTGTTAATTTATTTATTTTATTTTGCTATGTGGGCATAGTATCAAACTGCCTTCTGAATATTTATCTGTATACCTATACATTATTGCAGCTCTTGCCACTTCATCAGAGAAGTTTCTTTCTGCTTGAAGGCCTTGTCTAATCTGAATCAGCCCCGAAGTTCCACTTCCAAATCCCACACTTATGTCCCTACTTTCATACCTCGCAATGAGAATTACATTCCAAACTGTGTTTTCTGGGGACATTCAAGCTAACCAAAAAAGAAATGATAAAGCTTATGGAAGAAGCACGGGAAGAAACCAGAAATCAGAGCACGGGGCAGACCTCCACCTGACCCTGGCTATGTGGCCAGTGTCTGAAAGAGCAGCCACCCACAGCTGATGCCCATGTGGTAATGCTGGAGGACACGCAGTTACAAAAGCAGTACTGCAGCTTCTCCAATAGAGAAGGTGTATGCCTGTCATCCCYGGCATATGGCAGGTGAGGGAGAAGGACTGGGGCTTTGAGGCCATTCTAAGCTGTACAGTTAAAAGATTAAAAAGAACCAAATTAACGATCCAGCAACCCCCTCACCGAGTAAATATCTAGTGGCACCATGTCAAAGAGATGGCTATACTTGTGTGTTAATTGTTACAGTATTCACAACAGCCGAGATATGAAATCAACATGGCTATCGACAAATAGATAAAGAAAATAAGACATATACTTAAGATGGAAGACTACTCAGTGTTTAAAAAGAAAGAAATCCTGTGGCCATAACAGAGTGGATGAACCTGGTAGGTACCCAGTGCAATAACAGACACAAATGTTAGACACCTGCCACTCACTTCCATGTAGGCTCTATTGAAGGGCATGGAAGCAGAGAACACAACAGTGGTTCCCAGGGGCTGAGATAGTAGAGAGGGGGTGGGATGAAGGAAGACTGTCAAACACACAACCATTCAATTAAATCAGCAGAGGAAGTTGAAGAGCCCTCCTGCTCCACACAGCAGCTGTCRTTCTGAACAAGGCACTGTGCACTTGCAGCRTGCCAAGGGTAGCCCACAGCATTTCCACCATACACAAWAAGTAAATGAGGTGATGTATACCCTAATTAGTTTGGCTGGGCCACTACACAGCATGTGTATTTCAAAACTCACCTTGTAAGCCGGGCGGTGGTGGCGCATGCCTTTAATCCCAGCACTTGGGAGGCAGAGGCAGGCGGATTTCTGAGTTCGAGGCCAGCCTGGTCTACAAAGTGAGTTCCAGGACAGTCGGAACTACACAGAGAAACCCTGTCTTGAAAAACCAAAAAAGAAAAACTCACCTTGTCCTCCAAAGTATGATTTTACACCAATTTCAAAAAGAAATAATAAAATTAAAAATAACAACACAGACCAACATCTCTTATAAATATAAATGGAATTTCTGAACCAAATACGAATAAGATCCTGGCTGAATCCAGCAATATACACAAAAGATTGTCAGCCTTGACCAGGTGCTATTGTACCCTGGGAACACAAGGCCTGTTGGACACCAAAGAACAGTCGACACAACACATCATATTAACAGAATAAAGAAGCCACACGATCACCTCTGTGGACACAGAAAAGCATTTAACAAAACAGCCTGCACGAGTTCACAAAGAAAAAATTGCATTTAACCAACTGGCCAGAGATGAGGACTTGGCTAACTGGTGAAGCTGTGGARCAATGGCTCTCATCACAACTGACAACCCGAAAGCACTGGGCAGGATAGAAAGGGGAGGCGGAGGAAAATGACCTCTGTGTGGATGGCAGGTCTTACACATAGACATCAGATTAMTCTGTGTATGCATGTATACGTGTGCATATACACCTAACATGAAAATCGAACAGAACAATGTATAGAGCTAATGAACGAGCTCGCAAACATCAGCTACATGTCTATACACTAGCAATAAACAATCCAGGAAGGAAAGTAGGAAAACTCTCACACTTACGATAAAATAAAAATAAAATGCTAAAGAATGGGGCTGGGGATGTGCTCTCAGTGGGGYGCACACTCAGCAAGTGTGCCCGACGCCCCAGGTCTCACACCCAGTAGCACAAAACAAATCACTGCGTAAGTGTAAGCGAAGGCCTGTGCACAAGCACTGGAAGGTCATTAAAGATCTCCTGCTATGTTCACAGACTGAGAGGCCACACTGAAGGACACCACCCAGTGCAGACAAACGCCAGAAGTCRCACCTGAGTTCTTTGCAGAATTGGCAGGTTAATCATAAAAATCATATGGAAATGCAAAGACCTAGCACATCTAAAATATATCTTTAAAATGAAGAAGTTAACGTGTAGGCCTCACACTTCCAATTTCAAAACTCACCACCGTGTTACAGCAACTCCGGGAGCAAGGTCCTACCATACAGTGGCCACTGAGGTCCAGAGAATAAACTAGGAGTTAGTTACACGGCTATAATCAACTTACTTTAAACAAGCTGCAAAGAAAAGCTGAAATGGAAACACAGTAGTCATGTCACACATGCAGCTGGGACAACTGGATCTTCACGTGTGAAAGAGGGAAGCCGGAAGAACTCCGATGTCATGCCTTATGTCGCTCAAAATGTACCCCAGAATGTTGAAAACATAGGTATGTGTCTCTGGAATTTTTATTCTGATGGTTTCTGAAGTGTGATAGTCCCTACAAAAAAGCCAGCCAACGAAAGGAGGGAGGGAGGGAGGGAGGTAGAATGAGGAGAAAGTAGGGGGGGGGGAAGAATTATTTTTTTCCTCTGTCATGGCAGCAAAAGGAGAACCTAAAGAACAGGAAAATGTTTTCAAATCACATATCTGACAAAGGTCAAGTTCAGAATGTGGGTTGGRTTTGGGGTGGAGGGGGCTTTTGTTCTGTTTTGTTTTTCAGTCTTCAGATCCTACAGTAAGTGCCTGGAGAGACAAATGGCTTGGCCCCTGAGAATACTCACTGATTTTGCAGAGGACCTGAGTTCAGTTTCCAGAATCCACTTGGGGTGGCTCACAACCACCTATAACTCCATCTCTGGAGGCCCAGATGCCCTCTTTTGGCTCCAAAGGGCACTGCACATGCACAGAGAGAACTTTAAAGCTCATCTGTACAAACACTTGTAGCTGCACTGTTCACACCAGCCTGGGTAAGGACAACTCAGCAGCTATAAGCTAACTAAGTGTGATGACCAAAACATATGGTGGAAGATTACTCAGCAATGAAAAAGAATGAAGTCATGATACACTCTACAAAATGGGTGAGACATGGACATAAGCCTGGGGAGGAGGGAGGCAGGAATGAAGGTTCCCATATTATACAGCTCTGCTTATATGAAAAGTCCACAAGGGCAAATCTGTAGACAGACGGAAAAGCTTCATGGTTGCCAGGGTCTGGTCAGAAGGAAGAGCGAGCGGCTATGAGTGTGTTTGGAGTCAGTGGACACAAGCAGAGGAGTGAACTAAACGCCACAGTTGAACACAAGCACACGATACATTTTATATATGGCCTCTATCTTGCACTTTAAAAATGTTCCATCCATCTTCAATATCTACAAGTGCTGTGACTGGTCACCTAATAGCCCTGGTGACCCTTTAGGCCTGTTACCCAGAGGACATGCCAAACACCAGATAAGTCTTTGTCCTCTAGAATCTACTCCAGGGATCCGCCCAGCAGCTCTAGTTCCTGTTGCTGCTTTAGTCTCTTAGCTTGGTCCCAGCTGACTCCAGTGCTCCCAGCTCCATCCACACCAGGCCCACTCGTTAGAGAACACCTACTCTTGCCTACCAGCACTAATGTTGTCAACCCCTTGGCAGTCAGCATCTCTCACAGATGCTCTCTCACAGCCTCTCTTCCCAGAACACCTCACTCTCTCCAAACACAGCATCCTGGAAGCTCTTCAAGCTTTCCTATGTCCTGATCCACACATCACTTACCTCGGTAACCGCTAACTCTCTGCGGCCACGGAGTTTTTCATCCTAGCCTCCCATTTAGACAGAACTCTGTCCTCCTCAGTGCACTGTGGGATACATGAACCTGGACTGTGCAAAAATAAGCCACACCMCTTCATTTACATATGACTTCCTGGTGGCTATGAAGCCTTTGATTCCAGCTGTCAGACAGAAAGGGAAACCCTACAGAAAGCCACAGAATCCAGCAGTTATTCAGGCCACAAGGCTGAGTGTCTCAGCTGGCCTTCAGTATGCGTCAGAAAATCAAAGAAGTAGACTCTAATGCCAATGAAGGAATGGACTTGACAGCGAGAGCAAGCAGGCAGAGAGCTTTCTTTCTTCCTTATCTTTTATAAAGGCTGATACCAGGAGGTGTGGTCCAAATGTTGGGAGGCTCTTTCCACTTCAAATGATCCAGATTTGGGTGGGTCTTCTATCTCRAGTGATCCAGCTAACTAAAAATACCTCACAGGTATGCCCAGTAGCTTGGGTTTATAGTTAATTCCAGATGTAGCCAAGTTTCCAACCAAGAATGCCCATCAMGACGACGACTTACAGAAAATCCTTTTAGCTCGCTTCTTTGTTCCATAGATTAATTTTTAAAGAAATGCTTATATTAAACATACAACATCATTTGCCAGAAGTAACATTCATTAACAAGGATGTCATCAAATTTTCCAGATGGAAAGTTATCTATCTGAAAGCTCAAGGCCTTCTGTTACCAAAAGATGAGCAAGCATAGAAGAAAAGGTTAAACTCAGCCCAGCAGTGATGGGATCAGAAGGGCTGAGGGTGGCTGGGAAGAGGTGGTCTCCTCCCTGTGCTTTAGTGATATTTGATGCCTCATCCTCGACACACTGTGGCTCTCCTGTCTATGGTAAAAACAGGCAACAAATCCAACATTAACTTAAATTTGCCTACCATCAACCATGCACCATGCGCTACTCCAGAGTCCTCCTTCAACATTTCCATTTGTATGCTGTGTGTGTGCATGTGCGTGCGTGCGTGCGTGTGTGTGTGT
>BDUI01000304.1:295956-309550 GCA_002335545.1 Apodemus speciosus | reverse complement strand
TCTTGTGCAATTTACCCAAGTGGGCTTAGAGACCACTGCCAAGATTGCAATAGACATGAGAAACTAGAGTCCTCGACAGAATGAAGAAGGCTGAAAGCTGCTGTTGTGAAAACCCTTAGGTCTCCTCTGGTGAGCCATGCCTTTGAGGAAGACTGCTAAAGTCAACAATATCTGTGTAGGACACAGAAAGCAGAACCTCGAGCTGGGGTCCAACAAGATAAAAATAGACCCAAATCAGGCTTTACCACCCTTAGTCAGGAACTGGTCAGGATCCTAGGGTCGAGGGCAGGAAAAAGCAGGGAAGAAGACAAAAGGTAGACCCAGAATGGCATAAGATTTGAAAGTCATAGGCAAGTCCAATGCTCATACACCATGCTGAGATCCTGTCGCTGTAGAATTCAGATGCTCTAGCGACTAGCAAGATGGCTAAGGACCACCCCACAGGGGACCTCAGTTCTGAGATGGATTCCTGTCTCTGAACTATATTTCCTTTGATTTCATCTGCTAGACCTCTCTGATTCACATGCAGTACAGCTCAAGCATACTGAATGAAACTAAGACAGTGGTTGCTATCACTGCTGTAAATCGAAGTTCCATCTGCTGTGAGTAGCTCAGTAAATGCTAATTAATTGCGAGCTAGTGCCATTAACTTTAATATGCAGTTGCTCCACACTGACAAGGATCTAAGACACGAGTTTGATGTTACATCAATTGAAACAGGTAACCTAACCAATGAAAAGAATCCGAGCAAGAAAAAGAAGGCTTAACTTTTTTTTTTCTTTTTGACACTACTAAYGAGAGAAGGGGTTGGCTGCCCCTCCTCTTGATTCAGGGAAAGCTTATTTTCTTTAATCAATGGATGCCACACTGGTTCAGAGTTGGCCTTTAGGGGGACTGACAGTTTCTGCTTTGGTCTTTTGGAGCCCTAAGCTGTCATAAGAGAAGGCTGATTACCTGGCTGGAGGGACCACGTGGAGAGCCTCTGAGGGGAGGGGAGGGGAGGAACAGCTCAGCTTAACCCACTTCCCCACCATCACCCCTAAGCTGCCAGGATAGTGACAAAGCTACTTTGGGTTCTGCCGGCTGCCCATTGAGCATCTGAAATCTACTAGTGAGTGACCTTCCTCAAGTGTAGCATCAACCCAGGGATGTGTCTTAGAAGCCCTGGCCTGCAAAAAATAAAGGTGAAAGAAAAGTCTGACTTAAAAAAGTAGGAGAGAGAGGTAACTTCACCTAGTGTAAATGTGCTGATTTCAAGGCACATAATTCGATGGCATTTAGCACTTTTTAAACTTTGTCTGACCGAAAGTTCTAATTCTCAAACTTAAACAAAAGTCAGTCCAAAAGGAAGCACTGCACACATCTAAGACTGAGTCATTAATCCTGTCTCCCTCTGCTCCTGGCGACCACCAATTTGCCTTATCTGAATATTTACCTATCCTGGATATTTCATATAAATTAACTCTCTTGTATGTGAGTTCCTTTATCATAATCTTTTGAATTTGTCCATGTATCAATATGTTCAATGGCTGTTTTGAGTTTGAGGGTTTTCTCCTATTTTTCTCTTTCTTTCTTTCTTTCTTTCTTTCTTTCTTTCTTTCTTTCTTTCTTTCTTTTTCTTCTTCTTTTTTTTTTTTTAGGTAGCAGGGGGTTCCCCAGAGCACTTAGTTTGAGCCCTTAAGCTATTGATTTGTTTACCAAACGTTTTCCTGACTGGAAGCCTCAGAACTGGTCTCCTCTGGGAGCCTCTTCCACATGAGTGCTCTGGTCCTGTATTTTCACATGACTTTCTCCTTTCAAAATTAACACAAAGAATCCAGGAAGCATATGCAGGTGGGAGGTGGTCTTGCCAGTCTATGAAGTACTTGCTTCAAAGAAATAGCCAGATCTAACCCCAAATGCCCCCTGCTTGACTAAGCCACAGCCCACAGATTCCAGGTGTGCACATTCGAAAACACAGTGCTTATTTACGCATTGAAAATCACATTAACATCTAAAGCCTTTCATGGAGCACTTGGAATGTTTTAAATGAGAGGCCTGTAATTACAAAGTGTCTGTATTGTTAAATAGCCTCGGAGGGTCCACCCACTAATCCGGCCACCTCTGTCACTTCACAAAGAGGCTGCATGGAAGCTGGGCTCAGCAGTTTGTTCACTCCTTCACAACAAAGAAACTCAGAGAAGTCATGTGTAGGCTGAATGAATGGCACCGTTTGGTTCTGGGTCTCCTACACCCAACCTATTCCCGAAATTCAAGAAAAATAGAGGGGCATGATGGAAACTTTGAGGTGTAGGGTAATCTAGCTTGGAAGTTGGGGCATCCTTAAGATCCCCGTGAAACAGCCAGGCAGCAGCTGCCTGCCTTGGCTCAAATGAAGTCCACTATTGGTGGCAGTGTCTCTAGTGTCTCCCACCATGTCTCAAGGCTCTCTACACCAGCTTTAGAGATCTTCTCAGACGTTCTTTGGATTCCATTCAGGGAGAGCCTGGTTGTCTAGGTTTAGGATTATCCAGAGAGTATATATTTACCCCAAAGCTTCTGCCAGTGAATTCCGGGGAACAGCCACGTTTAGCAACTACTGGTTCAGATGAATGTGGGTTCAATTCAGTAAATCAAAACCACATGCCCAGCATCATCCGATGTGAAGGACAGGCACTACACTCACAACACGCAGAGGATCAGATAATAATTTCCTGAGCRTTTGGTACTAGTCTGCCTTTCGAGGAGGGAGCTAACAGAARACACAGTTTCTGTAGCTGAAGCAGGAGCAAAGAGACAGTTTCCTGGAAGGACACAAGGTTATCTTGTGGTACCCAAGGTTAGTCCCGAGATCTAGAAGCAACAGACAAGAAGGAAAAAAAATCTAGAATAAAAAAAAAAAATCACATGAGAACCAAGTGTTGGTGTGTGTCACTTGTGTTTGTCAGCCTCTGCCACACAGGTTTCTGTCCTTGCTTCCACTACAGTCTGGCTGGAGCAGGCAGATCTTGCCAACTTGTGCTTNGTCACTGAATTGACTCTTGCATGCTGGAGGCTTGTGGGTCTCTACTGGGAGTGGCCCTTGGGCCCACTGGAAAACCTTATCCATTTTGCCGGCCACATCTTAGACCTGGTGAAGCACGCTTTCCAGAAGGAGGGCCAACGGGTCTGCATTCTTGGAAACGCATCTTTGAAGACTTTTAAGAGTAGTCGTTGTTACTATTTTTGAAGTTTTATTAATCGTTTTATTTGTTTACATTTCAAATGTCATCCCCCTCCCCGCCCCCCTCCATGAACCCCTCACCCCATCCTCCAGTTGCTGTTTTAGTCTAAGATCTTTCCTAAATGTCTCTGAAGTAACTAATGAAGCAGGAAGAAGGAAGTAAGTTGAGAGAAAGGGATAAACTGAAAAAAAAATAAAATAAAAAAGGAAACTCAAATTCTGAAGGCTTTAAAGTGACATTTACAGCCTGGCGCCGTGTGTACTGTATCGGCTGAAGTCAGGGCAAGATGGATTTAACACTGTCTTGGCAACAATTTCTATCATTTTCAAAACATCAGCTACTTTACAAACTTGCAAAATATTCGTTTTCGGATGAATATTTGATACAATTTCCCAAGAATGTCTAATTATTCCACAAGATTATGCAATTACCTTTCTCTTGAAACATGATTGTATGAATAGAAAACACTCAATAAATATGAATAGTGAGGCTAAAAAAAATTAAGTTAGCCTGGATTGTTTTGTGCTGGTTTGAGTTGGAGCCCCACTGTTGTACACACTGTACAATCTTTCTTGGCCATAGAATTCTTTGCCTTCCTCTTTCTTCTTTGCTGTGYGATCTCTTCCTCYGTTCTCTGTCTTTACCCCTCTACACTCTTTTCCATCCTCTTTACCCCGAAGCTTTCCCTCGCCGTTTCTGGGTCATCTCAGACCCTGCAGTCTGTGTGAAGAGACTTCTCTTCCACATTCCCTCACTGCTCACTCTGTCCTGCACACACTCTGCGTTACACACATCTGCTCACTCCTGTCTTGCAATGCCGGACTAAGCGAGGATTTGTTTACATCACTTAGCAAAAACTAAACAGAGGCACACGGGAGTTTATGTAACTTTACTGTATCCGAATAGACATTAATGAACAAAGAGAGCSATTTAAATCCAAATTTAGCTGACTTCAAACAARCTCCGACTGCTACCCCTGGCTAAGACTGGGTGGTGACCTGGTGTTAGCCTCTGCCTGAAGCAACACAGGAGGTGAAAGGCACCTGACAACAGTTTCAAGACACTAGAGGTAATGGTTAATCTTCGGTCCCTTTAACTGGACTTAAAATCAACAGAAAAAAATGCCTCTGAGCATGCCTAAAGGTGTTTGTACAAATATTTCACTGTGTGGGAAGACCCAGCCCAGACGTGAGTAGCTGGGGTCCCAGACTGAATGAGGAGGAGAAGTGAGGTGAATACTCACTGCTCTGCTTCCTGACTGCAGATGCAGACAGTGAGACCTGTCACCTCACACTCCTGCTGCTGTGCCTCCCCCTACTCACCCTCCTGAGGCCAGCATGCTGGTCTTCTGGAGTTGGAGAGAGAGAGAGAGAGAGAGAGAGAGAGAGAGGAGTCTGGTGACGTCCCAGCAGATGGCTCAAAGAATGAAGTCTGGGAGAAGAGAGGTATACAGAAAGAGGATCCTAGGGACCTGTAGAGAGAAAAATTGATCCAAATGCTAAACAGCCCGAGAACCACATTAGAGGATCTCAGAGAAATGAAAGAAATTGTCCCTTAGCTGGTTATCCACCCAGACTATGCAATTGACAGGGCACTCTCTAAAGTACTCGGGAAGGTCTTGCCTGAGTCGTGACAAATATTTAATCTTGGATTAACATGGAAGCAAGAACCAAAAGAACCAAAATATTTCCAAAATAACTTGAGCTCAGCATAAAGCTTGATGACCTCAAATGACCTGTCACCCAACGACATACTCCACAATTCACCATGTCTGTCACCAAGCCAAGATTATTGGGTAGGGAGTGACACATGCCTGTACTCACACCACATGGAGGCTGAGGCAGAGGGGTCTCCGGTGTGAAGTTATCCTAGGCTCCCTAGGGAGACCCCGTYCCAGTGAACAAACAAGATAAAACATGACTCAGATCAAGAATACTTAATCCACTGACATGAACTTGCTCAAGCAAGAACTGGCACAGACATTAAAATGAGCAGAGAGGTTATGGAAGCATGGGATTGGCACTTAGTAATGTTAAATTGATTTCGTTTCATCCTCAAAAACATCTGTCTGTCTGTAGATGGTATCACTGTCCTCATTGACAGAAAGGGAGCCTGGGTGTTGGAGTGGTGGTGTGGCTTCACTACGTTTCTAGAGGGACGACTTACACACATGGGCTAAGATCAGTTCCTGGCATTTACCTAGGTTAAAGTTCTCCAGTTGCCTAGAGATTGGTAGCAGGCAGAAATTCAGGAAAATGGAAACCATTAGCAYGAGTTGCTATCATCAGTCTGGCAAGAAAAAACAACAATCAAAAGCAAGTGCAAAGACAAAATGAACATCTAGCTTAAAATAACCATTTACTCGGAAGGCAGAATAAGGATCAATTATTTTAACCCATTAAGAAACCCAATACTGAATGAATATACCTGAAGGAATCTATGCAATGATTAGTTTTCACATTATTTTGAATGTGCTTGGGGCTGTCAGATGTCCAGGTAAAAACACAGGACCTCTAGTTCCTGTCGCCACTGGGAGGCTGCTAGATGGAGTACACTTGGCCTTATTCTTGTTACCCTATTCTTTCACCAAAATCACCTTTAAAAAAAACAAAGACAAATTCCCTAATCTAGCATGTGTCCCACTAAAGCCATAGGATTTTTTTCTTCTGTGTCATGTCTTCTTTCTTTTATCTATTTATGTATTTTATGTGTATGGGTGCTATGTGTGCATGAATGTCTGTGCACATTGTGTGCCTGGACCATGAAGGCCAGAAGAAGGCACTGGATTCCCCGGAACTGGACTCCCAGATGCTTGCCATGTGGCCTCCAGATGAACGCTGGGATCCGCCTGTCTGGGTTACAGATGCATGAACGGTAGGCACCGAATCCAGGGCGTATGCTTGTGCAGTGGAAACTTTACCCACTGAGCCATTCCCCAGCCCAATAGATATACTTTTGAATTTTAAAAATATAGTACTATTGAGTATATACACTTTATTTTGATATGTACAACACATGATTTAATGACTGTAAGATAGTGAAAGTCTTTTTAAATTTTTCAGTGGGGAGAGAGGCAAATTTGTCATTATTGGAGAGAAGAGAAAATCATTGGTATGGTGATGTGGTTCGTTTTTAGCTTAAGCCATTGGACTTAACATAGTCAAATTTTAAAGAAAAATAAAACACCAACACATAGTTCTTAAAATGGGTTGTTGAGGATTCTATTTAAATGGCAGCGTGAAGTTGTAGGGTCTTTAATATTATCAGCACTCAACACAAAACCCTTATTATGTAATAAGTCTGTTCAGTCACAGTCACATGCCTGATTTCCAGGCATATCTAAGAACATCTTATGTGGGAACTGGAGAGGTGCACAGATTGCATTAGGCACCTTGTCCACAGCCAGACCATCCTAACGTCCCCTTCACTCACAGACTCTTTGACTTTTTGTTTCCTGAAGATCCCTTCTATCAAGCACTGTGCTGATGTGGTGCTGCTGCATAAAGTAAATTACCAGTTGATTTGGGCTTGTACAGCAGAAAACTCTTTGCCAAGGGGCTTGTTGCATACTCCAAATTTAGAAAAAAAAATGTTAGCCAAACTTCCAAAAATCTGTGGCATCTGAGATCGGAGTCAACATAGCTAATGTCTATCTGATTGTTGCCAGCTCCTGATCGTGTTAAAACAATCTGCTCTTTTCATGTTCTCAACACCATCATCATTGTCAATACTACTGAGAGGCCATTTTTTTTCCTTCTTAAAAACACACAGAAGCAAATGCCAAAGGCTTGAATTCACACTTGTATGTATCTAACTGGCATTTCCCAACAAACCAAGCTTGCATCCTGTTTTTCTTGGTTCTGTCAGCTGGTAGGTTCATCTTAGTTCCAAGACAACTCATAGCATTGCCGTATGGTGTGGAAGAGGAGTACACTTGACTCAAGCGCTACAGCTAAGAGATACAGTGCTGGAGAGAGCATGGGGGTGGGAGAGGGTGGCTGATGTGTCTCTGAGATGATGGAGCTGTAGAAATGGTGGGGGGGGGAGGGAAGGGATGTAGTTGGTGAACAATTTGGCTGTTCTCTCTTGAGTTATTTTGTAGCCAGAGGTGCATTAGGAGGCATTTTTAGGAAGCTTTTACAGGAAAAGAAAGATTCATTACCCTCTTACAGTGGGAACAAGCCCCTGCCAGAGCTTGGTTCTGCCTTTTCCTTTCAATCATGTTGGGAGAACAGGGTTGAAAGKCTTTCATAATCTCCAAATTGCTCCCTGAAAGTTAGCCTCTACCCATCCTGCTAAGCTGACAAGTCTCCTTCCCAGGTGCAGAGACACAGTTCATTTCCCTAAGAGTGCCCTCCACCCCCACAGCCAGTTTTCTGCACGAGCAGTTCCTCGAGCTCAGCAAAGGGTCACTTGCAGCTTGCCATTTTTCACAATGCCCCCGACCTTGACCACAAAAACACACAGCAATGTTTGTTTGGCGAATGAATAAACGAAGATGCTGCTGTGGTTCGAATCCAGCTGTCTCCTCTACAGCTCATGCTGAAATCGAATTGCTGTTGGGATTGAAACTGCGGCCTCTGACAGATGTTGAGATCAGTAAGAGGGAATTAATGTTTTCTCTCAGGTCTGGGTTCTAGACTACAAGAACAGGTTGTTGCTGGGTGGCAGTGGCACATGCCTTTAATCCCAGCCCTCAGAAGGTGGAGGCAGGCAGATCTGTCAGTTTTGAGGCCATCCTGGTCTATGTAGTGAGTTCCAGGACAGCCAGGGCTGTGTAGAAAGATCCTATCTCCAAACATAACAACAACAGAAACAGAAAGAATGACAACAAAGAGAACAGTTTGTTATGAAGCCAATCCAACGCGTCTTTTCTCTCTTCTGCACGTGCCTGTTCACTCTGATTCTCACCGTGGCTAAACCAGTATGAGCTTAACACCAATTCCAGCCTCCAGGACAATAGGCCAAAATGAACCTCTCTTCTTCGTAAATGACTCAGTCTAAGGAATTTGATTATAATAACAGAGATCACATTAAGACAAATGTCTCCAGAGATATCTTTGAATGTTTAGAAGTGATCAGTCTGAGATGATACTGAGRAGACAGTTACCACTCTTCCCTGTTGTCAATATAGTAACCTTCAAAAGATGATTTTTACACAGTTTTAAACAAACCAAACTGTCTACTCAGAAAATGCCTTCCTAAGACCTAGAAAAATATTTTAAGCCTGAAGGCTAATTCAGAGTCTCCCGAACTACGGTATCACCAGGCTAATACTTCTTCTGCCTTAGACACTGGCTCTGCTTCTCTCCCAGGATGCTCCCATTTTCTTAAGAAATTAAGGGCGTACAGGGCTGTGCTTCTGCCCAGAACATCAGCCTTAATCTTCTGATGTACCGGTAGACTTCTATTTAACCTTCAAGGCCCGAGCCAGGCGCCACCTCTTTGGGAAGCCCCCATATACTACACTACTTCCACATCAAAGTCAATTGCTGCTCCCTTTTGATGGAACATATTTTGGTTGTTATAGGTGAACCAGTGAGTAGTATTTTATTGTTTATTTCTTGAGAGCAAGGGTTATAACATATTTCCAACTAATGTAGAATCAGATACAGCTTAGTCTGTAAGTGGGGGTTGGCTTGAGCTGAAGGATAATAGAGATTTTTTTACTTACGAATTTAACTGCATGGCATCTCAAGATTATATAGAATAGCTTCATATTTGGTTATACATTTAACAAATAGATATTATTAAAATGTTAAAAAATCACATGAAATCGGGATGTCTTAGAACATCCTAAACACATAACCATATGGGTTTAAAGCTGTAAAATACCAGCAGCTTGGATTTATCTAATTTGACAAAGCGAGGTGCGTGTTGGCATCTGAAAGAAATGTCAAACAAAAGAATGGCAGGAGGGGTTGTTTAAATTAATTTCAGTTGCCAAAGGGAAGGGATTTACTTCCAAGAGATTTGTTCTCTCGTGCAGATCCGGTCTTGTGTCCTGTAGTAATTGCTTTAAACCTTTGGGTGCTATCTGGATCCCTTTCACATAGATACTGAACAAYTTACTCTAAAAATATTGTATTAAAAAATTTACTAAAGGACTTGATAATTAAAAAACTAGAGTTTCCCAAGGTTTAAATTAGGATTTTAGAAAAAGGAAAAGGATCATCAGAAGAGCACACTTAGGCTGGAAGGCAAAGTGCTTGTATAGCATGGGTGCACCACAGAACAGTAGGTGTGGTGGCACATGCCTGTAACCCCAGTATTTGGGAACAAAGAGGCAAGAGATCAAAAATTCAGGACAGTCTCTGCTACCTAGTGAATTTGAGGCTAGCCTGGATGGAGTACATGAGACCGCGTCTCAACAAAACCGAACAAAATCAAAACCAGAATATATTGAAAGTAGTCAACTTACTGGGGCTAAAGAAATGTGGATGTTGAAAATCTTTTTAAGATGGAGCCATTTCTGAATTCTTCATTGGTTCATTTGTTCACTCCAACTTACACTGAGGCTTACTAAAATACTGYGYGCTTATGGCACGCCTCTTACTCTCCGAGGGCTGGAGAGGTGGTTTCAATAGTTAGGAGCACTGGCTGCACCACCAGAAGACCCAGGTTTGGTTCCCAGCCCTCACTAGCAGCTCACCACTGTCTRTAACTACATTTCCAGAGGATCCAACACCTGCCTGTCTCTGTGGGCACTGGGCATGGACTTGGTGTACAGCCACGCACACAGAGAGAACACATAAAATAATTTTCAAAAATTACAATTTCTTCTTTAAGAGTTATAGAAGATGCTGCAACTCCTTGTGGTTGTTGGGGCTTTAAATAAGCCGCAAAGGGTCTTAATAGGATAGCTAAAAGTCTAACTCTATCTCAGGTGACGTTGATAAATTCTGACATTATTTCCCTAACTGCACACATCACAACAAACAGAAGCTAATTCACAGAGGATCCCAGGTATTATCAGGAGTAGTATGTTCAAATCTCAGCGTGTGCCTGTAGTGAGCTGTGCTCTGACAACTCTAGGCCATGAAGTCCCTACAATCTCGCTCCTTCTGAGTTTTTAGTCTTTGTTTTCAAGAACCTTGGGAGGAGATAACTGACAGTGGGTGTTCGGCTAAACCAACAAACCATTGGTAGGAAAACAACATTCATCTGCTTTTCATGTCTTCTATGCAACAAGCACGGCACCACGTATCAGTTACGGTTTCTGCTTCAGTGGGCTTGTGAAGGAGTGACCTGTGTGTGCAGAAAGACAATGAGCACCGGGGCTGTGTGCCAGGGGCTAAACTCGGCACAGACTGCGAGATTCGAGTGCATACTCAGGTTGGAGAGATGGGAAGGAAAACTTTCCAACGGCTGTGAGTGGGACGACCTGTGGCCTTGGGGAGCAAGCCGMGGAAGGCTAAGCACAGTGCGGATGAAACAAGGCGGACGGAACGGGTACACTGCTGGAGAATGACTGCCCGGTTTTGCTACAGCACAGACCAGAGGTCAWGTGCCGCTGTGGTAGCAGACACAGGCCCATGACTGGAGACTTGTATCCGCAGAGCTTTATTTCTCACTTTCATTGCATGCCRTCCTCAGTGTGTTGTGGCTATGCTGCAGACGCCTTCCTCACTTGAGATCCAAGAGCACCCACAACCTGCCTAGGCTGTTGTACCCTCGGGATGGGGCCCCGAGTGGGCAGAACAGTGACAGACCTGTGAGAGTTATTCTTAACTTTTGAGCAGCTGTGGCATGCCACTTCTGATAAAAACATTTGGCCAAAGCCTGTCACATGCAAACTCTCGTGTCAAAAGCTTGGGAAGCCAGAATCTTACCATGGGGATACTTAGTGACTAATTAAAGGACATATAATACAACCTCCAACAGTTTTCAAATATGTTCCTCTTCTGCTTAGAAAATATTTTGGGATGCAGTAGGCGTGAGAACAGGAGGCCTTTGAATATTAGCTGCAAAGCTCTGTGACTGATATAAAGTTCTACATGTACATAAAACACACCCAAAAAAAAGTTTTTTAAAGAAAGGAACATGTCTAGGAAACAGGGCTTCACGTGGTGTCTCCCAAGGAGCGTGTGTCTGAACTGCACGGAGACTGATGCTGGAGGAGCAAAGGGTTAGATCCTGTGCTTTGCTCCTGTCTTTATTTACAGCAGAGGACAGAACACTTTGTCACCTAGGAAACAACCAACAAAGGCAGAGTGTAACGCCTGAAGAATCCCTGTCTGTTCTCTCAGAGGTGACTGGGGCTAAGTAGTGGGGTGGAGTGCCCTGCCACTCAACCGCCCTGAGTGCTGGGTATTGTGTCGTTGGGCAGGTGGCTCCAGCTGGAAGAAAAAGATATTTGACCTTTGATGGCCACAGTTGGCTGAATAATATGTACCTTCTTGCCTTTTTGTATTCAAAGGTAACACTACCAACTAAGAGGAGTGTGGCCACAGTGTCTGAACTTCTGACCTACACTGGGGACAGTATGGTCTCTCCACTACCCAGATATTCTTCACAGTTTATACCACAGTGAATGCTTTTGCAGCTGCTACTCTGAATAAGCTGATAAGCTCTAAGAACCAGACAGATTTTGCTATCATTCTCAAAGGTCACTTTATGTCACTGCTTACCTATTAATTGCTAATCTTGTCTTACATTTTAATACTGATTTGCAGAGACTGTACTAGTATAACTTTTCCAAATGCTGAATGTGTGTCCACCAGAGGTTGGAGATCCTGTATTAGCTAAAGCGTAGGTGATAATTGTTTCTCTGCTATCTTGAAAGCTTTATGTCTCATATCATGATTGCTTGTTTGAAACAGGCTCTCACTATGTAGCCTCGGTTGGCCTGGAACTATTAGACCAAGCTGGCCTTGAACTCACAGAGATCCATCTGTCTCTGTCTTCCAAGTGCTGGGGTTAATGATATGGACTTCGTGCCTGGTTTACATCATGACTGATATCATACTAGCACTATCCAAAATGTTCTTGGCCTTTGAAATAGAGGATTTAAAAAATTATTTATTTATTTTCTATTTATGTGTATGTCTATGTACCTGCATTCGTTTCTGTGCAGCATCTGAATGCAGGTGCCTGTAGAGGCCAGAAGGCATTAGATTCCCTGAAAATGGAGATACAGACAGTTGTGAACTGCGTTCTGGGAACCAAATTGTTATCCTTTGCATGAGCAGTAACTGCTCTTAATGACTGAGCCATTTCTCCAGCCATTGAAATAGTGTTGAGCTTAGATTTTTCCAGAAATTACTATTGGCCAGGTAACGTTAACAGCTCAGCTGAGGATTGCTCTGCGTGTCTTTATCTCATCTTTGTAATACACACACACACACACACACACACACACACACACACACACACACACTCTGTAGCACTCCCATGTCTGGGGCCTTTTTCACATGCCTGTTCAGAGCTGCAGTAAATTTTATTTCCATTTTTATTTCCACATCCAGTTTTGCTGTAAACATTATTGAGCTCTGAACTTTATAATCAACTCTAGTGTCTTTGAATGCTAAACCAGAGTATTAATATCTCCCTATATAATGTAGTTTTACTGCGATGACAATAGATTGAAGGGAATCTGAGTTTTGGTCTGTTTGCCCATTTTTGTGACCATACATAAGACATTTATTCATACATAGGCCTGATTCATATGGATGGATCCTGGAATACACCCCAGAATTCTTTTCAGAACAGCATTCCCACCAGCCACCTCCAGTCACCTGACTTGATGCTAAAGCTAAAATCTATGTAAGAATACTTATCTAATCATACAAAGAAAGTAAATTGCAAGGTGTCTGCTATTTTATGCATTTGATGTATTATTATTGTTGCTTCTATTATTCTAGTCAGTTATAGAAAATTTTTACAGATTAGATGGGGTGCTGATAGTACTATGTATCTTGCCAATACCACCTACAATTGTGATTCTAACAGCACTGTGTGTTTTTTAAGCAAGCGCACACTGTGCAAGCCTTTTCAAGATACAGTGTGAGTACCACCTTGGGCAGACTAACAGAGTTCTGTAGGRAGACATACAAAGTCGGATGTGAAACTTGGCTTTTAACCTGTGAATCTCAGTTGGTCACTCTACCTCCGCGAGCTTCAGTTTCTTCATCTATGAAGTGAGCTGTTGAAGAATTTAGTCATGAAATTTAGAGCACAGATTCACACACTGTCCTACATAGATGTTGGTTATGGAGGCTAAAATACAGTTTAAGACAAGCATTTGAGGACTTTTGATTCATTCTCTACTTAATCAAATGATTGGTAAACCTTCCTTAAGAGTCAGGAAATATTTTCAGGGTAGTACTTTTTTCAGCACAAGAGATGAGTGTCTGTACTTCCTGAAGAGGAGGAGGAGGAAGAGGAGGAGG
>BDUI01000304.1:278155-295266 GCA_002335545.1 Apodemus speciosus | reverse complement strand
TGGTTTTTTCGAGACAGGGTTTCTCTGTGTAGCCCTGGCTGTCCTGGAACTCACTTTGTAGACCAGGCTGGCCTCGAACTCAGAAATCCGCCTGCCCCTGCCTCCCAAGTGCTGGGATTACAGGCGTGTGCCACCACCGCCTGGCAAACTTTCCCCTACTAGTGATAAATGTCTCTAATGTTGGACATTGGTAGTGAATCACTCCCAGTCAGCCAATGGTCTTTCTGTGTATTAGTTCCAGCACCTGTCTCGGCCGTGATGTCAGTGCTAGGCCATCTCTATTGTGATCAGTAGCCAAGCTAGAAATCCATCCATCATTTTGATGGGACTCCTTGCAAGTGACCCAGAAGAACCAAAACTGAGACAATACTTAGTAGCAAGCTCAGTCTTAGTTAGGATTTCCATTGCTATGAAGAAAAACCATGACCGAGGCAACTCTTACAAAGGACAACATTTAATTGGGGCCGGCTTACAGGTTCTGAGGCTCAGTCCATTATCATCACGGTGGGAAACATGTCAGCATCCAGGTAGGCACGGCAACGGAGGAGCTAAGAGTTCTACATCTTGTTCCAAAGGCAAACAGGAGAAGTCTATCTCCCACATGGCTAGAAGGAGGGTCTCAAAGCCCACCCCCATAATGACACACTTCCTCCAACAAGGCCACACTTCCTAATAGTGCCACTCCCTGGGCCAAGCATATTCAAACCACCACAAGCTCACTGGCTGTTCCTTATGGGGGCCCTCATTATAGCCCTATCCTACCTATCAAGGTCTTAAAAGAACCTGTCTCAAGACTAGAGCACATAAACCGACTAGAGCCCCCTTGGGAATCTATCTGCCAACTGTAGTCTTCACCATAGCCAACATCACTAACTTGACTTGAATCCAAGTCTCTCAATTGTGATCCCAGAGGCAATCCTGTAAGCCCAGAAGTCTAACAAAAACAAACCTTTAACTTCTAAAAACAGTAATTAYGGAGTRAAAGAGGGGCTGGCCTTTCAGACGTGCAGGCACCAGTGCAGAGCTACACTGTTAATGAGGCAACAAACACCAGGCACCCAGAGAAAGTTACAAAGCTCTGATAACTGTTCCTGAAGAAATGGCAATGCACAAACTGCCTGAAAGGTAATGGAAAATAATGATCTTGGGCTTAGTGAGATGTAAGGCAACTAAATAAAGTAGGAAAACAATGAAAGAACAAAATGGAAAACTTAATAAAATTTGTTTAATAAAAATAAAACGAAGCTCGGCAGTGGTGGCGCACGCCTTTAATCCCAGCACTTGGTGGACAGAGGCAGGCGGATTTCTGAATTTGAGGCCAGCCTGGTCTACAGAGTGAGTTGCAGGACAGCCAGGGCTACAGAGAAACCCTGTCTCAAAAAACTAAACTAAACTAAACTAAAATAAAATAAAATAAAAAGAAGCAGACATCCTATCACTGACGGACCCACTAGTAGAACTGGGAAACCATCAGAGTTTCAGGAGCAGACTCAACTGTACTGAAGAAAGAACTAGTGGACAAAAGATATTTATTTGAAACAAGCAATTAGGAGAATAAAAAGAAAATAAATTGAAGGGTGACAAAAACTTAAAGAATCTATGTATGGCATATTACCAAATGTATAAATATGAGAAAGTACTCAAAGGAGACAGAGGCAAACAGGTAGGAAACTCTGGGGTACATTATAGTTAACTGTGGGGAACAATATAGTTAACTTGAGAAAGACTCGAAAGCAGGAGGAGGATAGGAACTCATGATGTACAGTTTATCTGTGTACTTCTCAACAGAAATTTAGCAATCCAAAAAGTGTTGAAATAACATATTCAATGTTTTAAAAGAAGAACAAAACAAAACATGACAAGACAAAAACCAAGAATACTATACCCAGCAAAGCTGTCCTTTAGAAATGGAGAGATTAAGATACTCTAGAGACAACACATTTTGAGGGATTTCATTGTCTTGGCTTTACAAGAGAAGCTAAATTAATTCATTGAAAAGAAATAGAACAATAAGTAAAAATATGGAAAATATGATAAATTACATAGTAGAATTTAGGAAACTTAATACCATAAAATGGCACTAAATGACTCAACTCTAGCATAAGAGCTAAGAAGACGAGTGTACTAAACACAGTTTAAGCTATAAGCAATTACTTAACATGTACATAATAAACACATATGAAGTATGAGCTTCTAGCATAAAATTTGAGATCACAAAATAAGGCCTGATTCAAGTCACCACCATAAGTGAATTAGTCTATACCACTGCAGAGTAGATTTCTTTTCTCTGTTTGCTCACCAATTTCCACTTTCTTCCCTCCCCCTTCTCCTCTCCTACCTTCCCCTCACCTCTATTTCCCTCCCCTTCTCTTCCCTTCCCTTTTTTTTCTTTCTTTGTTGAAATATGGTCTCTATGTATAGTCTGGCTGTCCTGGAATTCTCTGTGTAGACCAAGATGGCCTCAAACTCACAAAATAAGAAGACTGTAATAATGCCAAATATATTTTCTGACTAAAATGTAAGGAAACTGGAAATCCACTTGAGTGGAAAATTTGGAACATTCACAAAGACATTAAAATTAAGCCAGATGCCTCTGAAACAGCAACAGATCAAAGAAGAAATACTGAAATGGAAGAGTTGGGAGTCTCTCTCGGGTGTTAGAGCATTTAGTTGGCATACCTGTGTTTGAGTCCTAATAACACACAGACACACAGGCACACATAGGCACACACAAACACAGAGAAGGGGGATTTAAAAACACCTTGAGGGCTAAAGAGGTTTTTTAAGAGCACAAGCTGCTCTTGTGGAAGATCTGGGGTAAGTTCTCAGCACCTACATCAGGCAGCTCAGGACCACCTACAACTCCAGCGCCAGAAGATCCAACGCTGAACTTTCTGAAACCCTGTTCTTAGCTCGACTGCCAATAATTGGAACAAAAATGTTATGGTAGGCTGGAAAACAAATAAATGGCTGTGTCTAGCCTCCATCTCTGACCAACAAAGAGAAGGTAAGTATGAAACATACTGTGGTTTGTCTGGACACAAGTGACCATTGACGTAAGAATAATTTAGTGTCTTAGGGAGATGCCTTGGTCATTAAAGTGCAAGCATGGACACTTGAGTGTGGCCTCCAGAGCCCACACTTACAAAACAAAAATGCAAGAACAAAACCTCAAGTTGACCTCTAGCTTCCACAGGCATAAGCACACACGTGCACGTGTGACTACACATACATGTGCACCTGCACACTAATGACTATATATTCATCTGCACGGATAAATTTTAAA
Source organism: Apodemus speciosus (assembly GCA_002335545.1). Taxonomy (NCBI): domain Eukaryota; kingdom Metazoa; phylum Chordata; class Mammalia; order Rodentia; family Muridae; genus Apodemus; species Apodemus speciosus. Next base: position 291,980 of record BDUI01000304.1, on the reverse strand, counting down.
AATGACTTGGTAGTTTCCTTAAAAAAAACAATTCACTGTCAAACAACAACAATAAAAATCATAAATCATGGCCACTGATAGTGGCTAAGACAGAAGACACATAGAAATGTTCACTGATGCTACTGAGTAAATGAGAGAAGAGTTGAAGCTCTGCCCCATACAGACTTAATGCAACTAGATTCACAGAGAAGTTTGGGGGGGGGAATTCAAGCCATCATCATAAGTAAACTAGAGTCTATACCGCAGAACAACGTTCTCTACTCTCTTACTGTTCACTCAACAGACCTTCCCTTCCTTCCTCCGCTCTCTTCATCCCTCCCTTCGTTTCAGTTTTTTTGAGACAGAATCTCTGTAGCTTTGGCTGTTTTTGAACTCACTATGCAGATCAGGCCGGCCTCAAACTCTTGAGACTCCTCCTGCCTCTGCCTCCGGAGTTCTAGAATTAAAGGCATGTGCTACCATGCCTGGCCAGACCTTCCCTTTTCTACCATCTTGTCCATACTGGACTGCTGCAGGAAACACTCTTTTGCACTATTTTAGGAGGTGGGAGAGCTGCTGCTGCAATTCTGGTTTCCACACCCTCTGAACCCTTTCTATTCTGATATCAACTAAAACCAAGCAATGTGGTGAGGAGACATCAGTTTCCTGTCTTTCTATGGACTTTGATCTTTATACTAAAGCATAAGGTTTCAAATAGAAGTACCAAATTCAAAAAGGCAGAAACTGGTATAAGTAAAATGTATTTTTAACTCTCTCCCCGAGGCACAATTTTGCACAATTCCAGAGGCATCATTAATATAGATGACAATGTGGATTTCACCTCAGAGTTACATAATCCCCAGCCCTTTGTAAATATCTCTAAGACGTTTGGCTGATTTCATAAAAAGATCCAGTTTCCAACTTGGAGCTCTGTTTTTAAATTCCTCGCCCCCTTTCTGTTTCTGTTCTACTTTTCATCCCAGAAATAAAGCTAAAGACATTGCTTAGGAGGGGGTGGGCAAGGGAAAGGAAAGAACAAAATAGCTCAAATAAACAGCTTAATGCCATACTTCAAGGAGTTACAAAATGTCTAAGACCAAAATCAGTACTAATAACAAAAGCAATAAAGAACAGAATGGAAATAAATGAAACAGAGACTAGAAAGAAACCAGAAGAGATTGGTGGAACTAGGAGTTGGTTCTCTGAGTAGATTACAAAATAAAACAAACTCTCAGCCAGACTAAGGTCTTTTCTGTGCCCTAGACCATTGAGACGTAGCAAGCAGTCACCTTACAGTCCTGCTGTCATGGGACCATATTGCCATGTTTTCTCTACTGTGTCTACTCAAACTGTGGCCAGAATAAATCCTTTCTCAGAGATGAGGAGGAGAGGGAAGGAGAGAGAATATCAAATACAATCACAAAAGAAGAGATTACAACTGATACCACAGAAATACAAGAATTATAAGACACCACTATAAACAGCTATATGCCAAAAAATAGCAAACCTAAAAGGAACTGATAAATTCCTACAAGCATAGAGACTAACCAGACTGAATCAAAAAGATAAAACCCATATACTTCTCAGTTGATGCAGAAAAACGTTTGACAAWACTCAACATTCTTTCATGATTAAAATCTCTACAAATTAGGCATAGGAGAAATTCAATATAATAAAGGTTGTATATGAAAACTCTACAGTTGCTTTATATTGTATGATGAAAGGTTGAAGGGTTTTTCCTTTAAGATCAAAAACAGATACCTATACTACACATGAACTACATCTATGTATGTAAGTTTTAGCCAGGATAATCCAATGCCTCTGATTTCTGAAAACACCTGCACTTACATGAACACACACACACACACACACACACACACACACACACACACACATACACACACACACATACACACACACAGAGAGACATAATTAAAAATAATAAAAGTAGGGTGGTAAGATGGTTTAATGGGTATAGGCATTGTTGCTAAGCTTAATGATCTGATTCAGTTATCAGAATCCACACGATGGAAGGAGAGAACTCACTCCTGAAAGTTATCCTTTGAGCTCCACAAGTGCTGTGACACCTATGAAGCCATGCATGTGTGCGCTCACATACACAAATAAATAATTGAAAATATCTTAAAGTAAAACAATAAACCTGAAATAAACATATAGAATGKCTCTTGTTCCTTCTGATCTGAAGGGGCATAGGAGTTAATTTAAAAACACACATACACAACAAAAAATGGACGTTTTCTTGAAATACTTGGAAATTTGAGGCATAAACTGTGAACTTTTGGCCAGGAGACAGTTTTCAACACAGTGGTAAAGATGCCCTCTTCTCATCTGGCTAGTCAACAGGGCAAGATTTCAAGGTGTCCTGAAGCTGTATGCTATGACACAGGGTTTGTGGCTGAGATAGTCCCAGAGGAACCTTTGACTGTCAGAAAACAACAGGTGGCTCTCTACAGTAGAAAACAAATGGCAATCTAGAATGGGCACTGGTGTGTGTTGATGTTATAAAGCAACATGGATAGGTGTTATGAGTAGAAACTTTTAAGTTGTTGATAGTGGTTTGACCTCCTTTGTGTCCAGAGCCTATCTGGGTCTTGAGACATCTGGGTTGATACCAACACAGGTTATTTAGTTTGTTTGCTTGTAGAAGAAAGAGGATTCAGTTCTAATAAATAATACTCTTACTTGCTTTACAATATAAAAAATTGATATTCTACCTAAGTCAATTTCTCAAGTCATTTAAACAGTCATTTAAGATTTAAAATCTTTAATACAATAGTTAATTACTTTTTAAAAATAGAGGTACATGTTAGGGAAGTGCGAATTTAATTGGTCCCTTTTCTCCAAGTTACCATGAGCATTGATCATGTTCTGTAACTGAGATGTAAGGGCCCTTGCCCTGCTGGTTCTACAGGCTGCTTTCTCTAGGATAAACAGCCCCCATGGTTTCTGAGATCTTCTCATTCTGACAGTTTGCTCTCTTCCATTGTTACCAGGCTGTCAATAGATGTGTTTGGCTTCTGGGGGTGTATGTGTGTGTGCAGTCTCTAGGAGTACATTTACCTTCATCATACTTTTAATTTGATAATTTAATCTACTTTGGATTTAGAAATCCCATGGCATATGAAAATTCTAGCTAATAGAAGTGAAACAAACAAATTTTTTAAATGGGGCTTTAACTTTTGACAGAAAGTTGGAAATGTTTGCATGAGAAAGAAGAAGTCTTTAAGAGTTTTCTATTTGGAAGTATTTTAAATTAATGTTTGATCTTGGCTGTTTCCCCAAACTGGCTAGGGGACTTCTAGAGAAGCTGTTTTTAGTATCCACATAATTGGGATGCTGGAGAGAGGGGTTACAGATGATCTTAAGCCCTCCATCTCACCCCCATCAACATTATCCTATTCATTTTATGGAAATTGTAGTTAATATTCTGAATTAATTAGATTGTACAATCAATTTCAAAAGCATAATGCAGTACTGCATAAAATTTAATAATGCATAAAACTTGTTATGGAAATTTAAAGTTTTAGGGCCTAGATGGATTTCAAACATGAATTTTGTATGAAGAAATGAAACAAAATAGTTTTGTTAGAGTAATTTGCTTTATTACAAAGGAAAACATCCACAGCATCATTTAAATACTACATCATTCATCACATGCAGTATTTCCCAGCAAACTAATTTAAGGTGGATTCCAGGCTCAATAAATATCAGAAGGGTATGTGACTGCCCCCTCTTTTCCCCATCACCTACTTTCCTTTGGAAGATCAGCAGGCTTAGTAAAACCAGATTCCTAAAATAAGCATTATCATCTAAGGAGAAGACTGGAAATCATAAATGATGTGAGCAACTTCCCTTGATTATGACAGGAAGCCTGCATATGTAATCTTTGTAGCGAATAAACATCTTCAATTTCTAGTATTATATCATCCAATTCCAGGAAAACATTATCATAATATGAAATAGATGAGAAAGTAAATAGCAATCAGGACTATCTGGCAATAAGAAATACTAGTTTCTCTCTTGTGAGAAGACAAAGAAGGCGGGGCAGCCTCTTATGTGAGAAAAGCTGATGTCAGTGGTCTTGCATTCAAATTGTAGCTCCTAAGTGATTTTATGCAAGTTACTAAATTTCTCTGAGCCTTAGTCCCTCTGATCATCATGCTTTTAACACAATTCTGTCCGAGGATGACATAAGACCTAAATGAGAAAAAAGTACTTCTCTACCCTCCATCCCTACATAGGACCAGTAGCTCTGCACTTAGTTTACAGTTCCTCACTGCGCCCACTCTGCGCCATCATTTTCCACTTTTTCCTTTGGGGTGGCATCTATCCCTAAATCTAGGGTTGTTTTCTCAGCTATGCTGGGTTCCAGCAAGCCCCAGGGGTCTTCCAGTTTCTGCCCGCCTCCCTCTGGAGCTGGGGTGACTATGGTGGCTGGATTTGTTATGTGCCAGCTGGAATGCAAACTGGTCCTTAAGAGTATGGAGGAAATACTCTTTAATCACTGCTTTTCTAATGCCCACAGTCCACCCCTCTGCTTTTTGACTTTGGGGTTCTTGTTCTTATTGGCCAGGCTACTCCTGACACAATGATCCTCCTGCCTCAGCTTCCTGCCTAGTTGGGATTACAGGTACTACCATCAGCTTGGTACTAGGATTCCCCTTTTATACATCTGGGTGTTTGTGTTTTTGTTGAGATAGGATCTTATGTATCTCAGGCTTGCATCAAACTTGCTATGTAGCCAACTGGCTGGCCCTGAACTCTATCCTCCTTCCTCTATGTCTGAAAGTCTGGAATTCATGCATTGGACTTCATGCTGCATGTACAACTTGAGGATCTTGCAGCCACTCAACCAGAATGCTACTTGTTTCCAAGATTTCACTTACCTTTACTCCCTGGCTCTGAACTACTCCCCACCACCAACTGGGACTTCAGTTAGTAGTTAGATGCATCTGTCCCAAGCTTTCTAATGTGCATGTACTTTGTGGTATGAATTTAACCCACACTATGAATGCTCAATTGACTAGAACTGTCTTGAAGGAAGGGCAGTTTTTTCTCTCTAGACATCTATGGAACTATGAAAATAGAAGAACAAAAGCCTCATAGACATCTGCCAGTTTTCTTCCTATTACTACTTGTATGTCTCTTCCATCACCAACGCTTGCCCTGCCAACTTATTGGACCTATGGTATTTCTGGTGAAATCTTAGATGCCTCAGGCGATCTTACAGCTACTGGCAAGAAGAGAAGTACTGAACAGTCAATGTGATCTCCACTGTGCAGTGGAAAACCCTGAAGCACAGGATGTTTCTTTGCTTTGCATGAGGCTAAATCATCAGTGAAGGAGATGGGATAACCTCGGGTACTGTTGATGTCAGCATCCACAGCTAACTGTTCCAGTTAACTGTTTCCTCCTCAAGTCTAATCAGTTTCCCATAGCATCCACAATGTATACACTGCCTGAAGCACTGCTAATGTTTTTTTGTGAGGGCTGTTGATCTATTTCCTACAGCACTGTAGTTCAATTTGCCAGAATGGGGTGAAATTCTCTTTTCATGTTAAACTCTCTAAGAGAAGGTGATAGATAATATAGGTTGCCAATTTGACAAGATCTAGAATCATCTAGCAAAGAGTCTGGGCATGGCTATGTGGGAGTGTGCAGAGTAGGTTAGCCTCTGGATATGCCTCTAATAGATTTTCTTGATTGAGCTGAGGTAAGAAAACCCACACTAACTGTGGGCAGCACGTTTTCATGGGTAAGGCCTAGACTGAAGAGGAGAAAGGAGAAGAAACAGTGACATCTAGCCAGTGTGACCAGCTGCCTTGAGTTCACATGACTTCCTTGCGCTGTTGGGTTGTACCTGTAAGCTGGGAACTAAAACGAACCCTTTCTCCCTGAAGTCAAGAGCAATGCCTTGCTTTTGTCAAGGTATTAGTGGTTTAGCTTTTAATGTGTACTACTTTTACCTCATCTTTTTCTGATAATCTTATTTCTGAACTAGATTTTAAAAAATTATTTTAATTATATATATATATATATATATATATATATATATATATATATATATATATGTGAGGGGGTTGCCTGCATGTATATCTGTGCACTTGAGTGCTTAGTGCCAGAGGAAGTTGGAAAACAGTGTCAGAGTCCCTGGAACCAGAGTTATAGTTGGGAGCCACCATATGAGTGGTAGGAATCAAACCTGGGTCCCCCAGAAGAGCAGGCAGTCCTTGTAACAGTTAAGGCATTTCTCCAGTTCCCGAACCAGCTTACTTACTGAGTAAATAACTGATATTTTTCAGGTATCTTTGAACCATGGGGCATTTCCCACTGTACATTTAAAATATAGAAGCAATTTTAAAAACTAGATAAACTTGGGTCATCAAGATGGGTTCAGCAGGTAAAGGTGTATGACCTGGGTTCCATTTCTGGGACATACATAAAGGTGGAAGGCGAGAACCAACTTCACAGAGTTGTTCTGTTTCCTCCACATATGCACAAGCACATGTATTAAGTTTATACATAATACTAATAAGAAAGGAAATAAAAGTCAAGTCATTTTAAATTTAAATAGGACTTAATTTTATACATCTAAATTTAACATCTAATGACATATACTTAATATAGTAATACATGTAGTTACTGAAATATGTAGTTTTTCTTATACTGCACACATTTGTTTTAACCTCTCTGGACTATTACTCATCTGCTACTTACTGGTTGTATGGTTATCTTCCTCCCACCTCCCAACCTGTAAATAAATAGTAGAATTCTGGTTAGAGATTGCTGTAATATTAGAACAACACAGGAAGTGGTTTCATTTACTTCCTTGTAGCAAGGTTATGTCTTTATCTTTCACTTGATTAAATTCTCAACTTCTTACAAAGTTACAGACACAGGTAGCAGTTACCCAACAATTTTACTTTATTTACAAAGATATGTGGCAGTGTAAAATAATTTAGGTATGAGCTGCTTATTTTGAGACTGTGAGGGAGTATAAATACCCATGTCTAACCACGACAGGGCTGGCTGAGTAAGCCATGGTCATGCATATAGTGAAGTGTGCAGACACATAAAGAATGACCAAAGGCCTCATGTCCTCAGAGAGAGCAGTCGCCTATACATTTAGGTGTAGAAAGCTACCTAGAAAGCAGTATACATGGTATATAATCTTTTCATCTATGAACTTGAGAAAAATAAGAAAAGATGTATTCTTATTTTGCAAAAAGAAGGTTGCAAGAAGAGACACTGGAAGATATGCAACAAACTAATAAAACATGGCTTCCTAAAGAAGAACTGTGGTACATTCCTTTCACGCCAGTTTGCAGAAACAGACATAGGCCAATCTCTGTGAGTTCAAGGCCAGCAGGGGGCTACCCAACAAGACCCTATCTCAAAAAAAAGTCTTTATATCATAAGACACTGTAGCTCAAGTTTTTAAATTTATATAAGGCGGAGCCGCTAAAATAAACACATAGAGACACTATGTCTATTTTTAAAGTGTTTGCTGTATGTTTCAAGCCTGAAGTCCACAGGTGTACTTCCTCTTCCTAGTGACATCACCTGTGTGTGGGATCTGGACTAACAGTCCTCAGGAATAAAACCTCATCTGTACTAAAGATTCTAGAAGGTGGATTGAGTGATTAGAACTTTGTGAATACAGAGATGAGAATGTTGCAGACTCAGAGCCAAACTATCTTGGGCTATCACAGCCTAAGAGTCTGCTGCCATGCTCTGTATGAACTAACACCCTGTGACTACTACAGGAAAACTTTTGGAATCATGACTAGACCACTGGGATCCATTGACCTCAGATAAGAATGTCGCTAGATCTATATTATCTGAGACTTGTAGATATTCCCACTTCTCTGTAACCTGCCTACCTGATATTTCCATTAATGTATTTGAAAATTCCTCATGACTTTCCTTTGTTCTTGTGACTGCAAAAATTTCACAGAACTGTTTTTACTTTGGAACATGGTTTTTAAAGCAATATGAATCCATGTTTTTGGGCCATGATCACTCATATTTGGCTCAAGAATAAACTTACTTCTATTTCTTTCATGGAGGGGGTGTTATGATTTGTGCTGACGAAGCTGTGTGCTGATCTTTCAGGGCTTTCTTTTGTGCCTTCTTCCTTATTCATGGAGATTACTGTTTTCATCCTGCCTCCACCTTTATATTTTCATTTAGTATTGCTATGTATTTGAAGCAGAGTAAATGTTTATAGGTGTGAACTTACTGTGTAAATGGAAATCTTCTCCTTTCATCTTAACCCTAATATTGAAAAGCCTTTAAAGATCTCTTCCTGCTGGGCGGTGGTGGCGCACGCCTTTAATCCCAGCACTTGGGAGGCAGAGGCAGGTGGATTTCTGAGTTCGAGGCCAGTCTGGTCTACAGAGTGAGTTCCAGGACAGCCAGGGCTATACAGAGAAACCCTGTCTCGAAAAACAAAACAAAACAAAAAAATCTCTTCCTGCTTTAAAAACAGTCAGAATCAATAAGCAATTCTTAGTGGATAAAACATTAAAACTGGCCCCAGCACTTAGGAGGCAGAAGTAGGCAGATCTCATGAGTTCCAGGCCAGCCTGGTCTACATAGTGAGTTCCAGGACAACCAGAGCTACATAAAGAAACCCTGTCTCAAAAAACAAAAACCAAGAAACAAACAAAACAAAACACCCATTAAAATCACATCTCTAAATTTTAACTCTCAATACAAAATTTGGTATTTCATAGAATTTTAAATGTCATAGATTGTCAGATACCATTAAAACGTTGCCAAGAGACTAACAAAACACATTTTAAAATCAAGCCCCTTCTGAGATTCATCTTGATTTCAAAAATGTGATGTGTGGAAATTTTAGAGCACGTAAAATTCAGACAACTATGTTGGCTTAGAAGATTAAAAGGTTGAATTAAATATACACTAATACCAGGATATTCCAAAAACCCAAAGAAATGTTCTATCTATAGCAATGCCAAATAGAGGTTTCCTTTGTGAATAAATACTTTGTACATGTATCGGACAGTTACTATAATATAGATGGAATTGTGCAAAAAATATGTTTTAAAATGTTTAGCATAGCTTATGCTCAGGCCCTTCACAGTCTGTACTCTAGTGAAAGAGATATGTGTAACATCTTTGACAATAAGAAAGGACCGAGGTGTAGATTTAGGAGTCGGCTTCAGAAAGATAACAATTGAAATTGTGGGGATAGAAAATGACATCAAACAGGCTTCCAACATAAAGTGAAAGATAAAGGCATGTCCTTGGAGAGTACCTATATTAGAAGGGAAGAAGAGGAGGAGGATCCAGTGAGGAAAATCAAGATGTGGTTAGAGAGATAAGAAGAGAAATTGGAGAGCAATTTGTCATTGAGGCCAGAGGCAGGGATAGATTTTGCGGAGAAAGGAGTGATCAGCATTGTCAAATTGCTGAGAGATAGGCCAAGATGAGGACTGAAGATGTCATCAGATGTGGCAGTTAGGAGGTCATCAGTAACTTCCAATAAAAGAGTTCCAGGAAAATGACTGGAGCAGATTCAGATTGTAGTGAGTTGATGAGTAAATGCAGGGAGAGTTTATCTAAAAAAAAAAAAAAAAAAAAAAAAATCTGAGGAAAGATAGGAAGAGGCAGGGAAAACAGGAAGGGCAAAAATGAAATCACTAGAGCAGAGAATAGGTACCCCAGGGCATGCAAACAAGGTAAAGACTCACTGTATACAGGTAGGAGGAGGACAGGTTGAGGAGCCAAGGCCAGGAGCAGGTCTGAGGACATAAGCATGGAGAAGAGGATATGCGGTTGAGCAATCTTTGCTTCGATTCCTATCTCCCACTTCACTGAACGAATTTAGGTGTGCTACTTAACCTCTGCCCTTCAATATTCAAAAAGAATCCTCAGAAGACAGGCACTCCAAAAATACCCCTACAGTAAATATGATGCATTTCTAAGAGGGTTTCTTATGGTTGTAATGTAGGCTGATGACATAAGTCCAAAGAGCAGTTCTAGGAAAAGAATCTTACAAGGGGACAAAATGATGGATTTCAAGATCATGGCTTTCTGACAGTTTGGCTTTTAAGAGTATCCAAAGGTGAAATAGCAAATGGATTTCATGTTGCATGCCAATGCTGATGAGATGCCAGTGGCTGGCTGAAGCACTGGTTGGAAAGAATTGTGTTTGAGCAAGAGTCTAATCTCAGTTTAAGAAAGGGGTTGTGGATTAGAGTTRGCCAGAGGCTTGGAAAAGATGGAAGCAAGAGCAGTATTGTATATCTGCTGACCCTGAACTAGAAGGGAAAATAGCTATGTCTCTATCAGACAGTTCTCCATAAACGTTATTGAGCTTTTTGATGAGTATTGAATTGTAAAGATCTCAGTGCACATTCTTGGAGAAGTAGAACATCTACATGGTACATTAAGGGTAGAACATAAATTCTATCAGTCAGTTACAGGCAATATAGGCTTGTCATCCTTTTATGAATGTTAAGACATTTGACTTAAGACATATTCATTGGCTTAACAGAATGGCTTTTCATGTTGAATAAGGATATCTACTGAAATAAATGTTCAAGGCAGGATTAGGATCTTTCTTGGAATATATTCTGTATACTCTGTAAACACAGCAAAAGGGAGATGAAGATCCCAATGATTCATCGCTAATGGCCGTAATCACTTTATCTTGAAACCTCCACAGCATCTTCAAGCATCTAACAGCCTGGTGGAGTCTTTTCAGGCAGTAAATCCCATACATATATATAAAGTAGTAGTACCATGTTTTCAAATATAGCTCATCTGTGCTCCAATATAGGTAAAGCAGAGTCTTTATGGTAAAGAGGAGGTAGAGATTTTTTTGTTAAAAATCTGACCTTAAGCTAACCCTGAGGGTGCCACATAAGAGTTTGCAAACCTCTGCCATAAAATGGTTACCAAACTGCACCCATAGACCAAACTGCACCCATAGATCAAACTGCACCCATAGAAAAAACTGCACCCATAGAGCATGAAGCAAATTGCTCTATTAGAATTTTAATCTTCGCCGGGCGTTGGTGGCGCACACTTTTAATCCCAGCACTTGGGAGGCAGAGGCAGGTGGATTTCTGAGTTCGAGGCCAGCCTGGTCTACAGAGTGAGTTCCAGGACAGCCAGGGCTACACAGAGAAACCCTGTCTCAGGAAAAAAAAAAAAAAGAATTTTAATCTTCATGAACAGATGAAATATTTATAATAATGATTATTTTAACTTAGTCACTCAAACCTATCATTAAAACCTACTTCCCAAAGTCTTCACTCCTCTGTCCTTAACAAACACTGTGGCAGCATGAAGAGTTAAGGTCTATTTAAGGAACACAGTGCCACTCTTTGTCTCATGATTCCTTCTCCCTGTAGAGACATATTGCTTGTTCCTAATGACATATTGTATCCTGAGAACAATGGCACCTCATGGACCAAGAATGATGAAGGAATTTTTATCCTCATACATGCATATTAGGAAGCAAGAAAGGAAAAAGAATGTATTTCCTTCATTCAAGAAGGCCACCAAATCCCAATTTAGTTACATGACCATACCTACTCACAAATCAAAACATTATTTGTCAATACATTTTCTTCTCCACACTTAAGTATATAGATCTTAAAGACACGGCCTGACTCACAACAGCGAGCATAGCAGAATGGTTAAGAYGGTCCCTTGCCTATGTTTGAACTTCAGTTGCATCATTTAAAGATAGCATGACATGGACAATCTTTATGTTTCAATATTTCCATCCTGGAAAGCTAAGATAATAGAGTTCATGCCTTCCAAGGTCCACATGGATAAAAAATGTTGATGCCTCTAAGTTTGCTAGACTCAAAATATTATCTTAGGTATTTCCTTATACTTAACAACTAGTAAAGATCATGATAGAATGTAGGTAATATTACATTTTTGAATGATTTCATCAGTTTAAAAAACCTTATATAATTTTGTTTTTTAAAAATCCAATAATTTATGAGCATTTACTAAAGCTAAGAGTTGGGTTAAGCACTAGGGACACAGATGCAAACATAAATACTGTCATTACGGAAAAGATTGATACAGACTATTTTAAACTTTTTCTGTCCTCATAGAATTATTCTTCTTTAATTCTCCCCACACCAACTTCCTTTTACGTAAAAGAAACAATGCAAAATGAATAGTGCATCATCTGGCTTCAACGATTAGAACAAAGGTCATGTTCGTTTACTTTTTGAACCAAAGAGCAAACTAAGACTAAATAAGAAGAGAATAGGTTAGTGGTGATGACTTCAAATTTGTGTCTACCAGAAATAGTGTTTACTTAACTTTAAATTATATTCCAAGATTTCCCTTATAGTAATATGTGTCATATTTCCAAATATTAATTGTAACATGGTTAAAATTTGCATTTCTTTACTGTGTTGATTTGTGTATTTTGAAATAATTATAGGGTGGTCCAATTATTTGGTTTAAGCAGTCATGTGCAAACCCTGAGGCTTAATTACCAGGAATAAATCAATCTCACCTCAAATCACTGGCTGTAACTGACAGTTTTAGGTGTATTTGTGCAGTGTAAGGAATTCAACAGGCAATCTCGGACTCACATTTAAAATTTTAACCATTAAAATAATTGCTTCAGGTAAGGATGTTTATTTAGGGTCTTTTTTTTTTGTATGTTTGTTTTGGGAGTGCAGAACCTGCAGTTTTACACAGTTGAAACTTTGGTAGTATCCATCTCAAGGACAGCCTAGGACCAATTTATTTATTTATTTATTTATTTATTTATTTATTTATTTATTTATTTATTTATTTTTTACTTTGCTTACTGCAAAATATTTGTCTTTATCCTGAAAAAAATTTTAAGGAAAATCTTGGCACTTGTTAAGAATTGATAAAATAGATTTGGGTCTTCATCCAGGATTTTTTTTTTTTTTAAAGCAGTAAAGGAGCAATCTGGGCAATATTTTGGCTAATTACGTAGGAAGATGTTCATAAGAGGAATATCGCCCCCCCCCCGCACCCCCTCTATCAGTATTTACTGAGGGATAGGGCGAAGAGAATTCGTGGCCGTTGGTTGGCGCTACCGCCAACTTCCACAGTTTTAATCAGGTCAGTTTACAAGTAACCTTTAAAAGGTGCTCCAGATGCAAAAAGAGGTCCCTGCGCAGATCGCAGATGGGGTCTGTTGGTTTCGCCCGGGTGGGCGCATTCAGGGCGTCCCGGAGACTCGGACGGCCGCTCCGACAGATGCTTGGCCGGACACGCGCGACAAGTGGAGCAGACTCTACGCCCGGCTAATTAGAGCCGCCAGGCCACGCCCCCGCGCGCCCGCCCGCCGGGCTCGAATCTGCGGCGTGGGCCGAGTCACGGGGCGGGGATTAGTTCGGATTCAAATTTAAAGCGGGACGTCCGCGCGTGGCCCAGCAGGTGCCTCGTGCCCGTTGCCCGCCGAGGGCGTTTCCGCCCCCACCTGCACACAGGGCCGGAAATTACCTCGGAGGGGAGCGGCCCCTCCATTGTCGCAGTCAACTGCGAGGGAGTCCTTAAAGTGCGCGGCCGTGGAGCGCTCGCGAGTTTGTCACGCGCGTCCTCACTGTGAGCCACCGTGCATACTGCCCTTTTACAATACCACCGTAGAAAACCCGAACTTATCCGGGAGGGAGACTAACACGGAAGACGGGAAGAGTATCAGACGACGTAAACAAGCACTTGACACACTACACTTTGGGGTGAAGCAGCGCTCCCGGAGAGGGCGAAGGGAGGCGCATGCGCTTTCCACCTCTCAGGCGCGTGGAGAAAACTGCGCGTGCGCACAGTGGCGCGGAGGGGA
>BDUI01000304.1:204494-217039 GCA_002335545.1 Apodemus speciosus | reverse complement strand
ATCCGCCTGCCTCTGCCTCCCAAGTGCTGGGATTAAAGGCGTGCGCCACCACCGCCCGGCTCACAATGAATTCTTTAAAAAATGTATGAAAACATTGTTTCTTGTTGAAACATTCTTTCTGTGGAATTTTACTCCTGGGTTTTGTTTTTTGATTTGTTTTGGTTTTTGGTTTTTTGAGACAGGGTTTCTTGGTATAGCCCTGGCTGTCCTGGAACTCACTCTGTAGACCAGGCTGGCCTTGAACTCAGAAATCATCCTGCCTCTGCCTCTGCCTCCCAAGTGCTGGGATTACAGGTGTGCGCCACCACTGCCCAGCTGCTCCTGGTTTCTGTTTTGAGAGTCAAGCTGTAAGAATGCCTGCCATTACGGGCAGTGGTGGCACACGCCTTTAATCCTAGCATTTGGAGGCAGAGGCAGGTGGATTTCTAAGTTCAAGGCCAGCCTGGTCTACAGAGTGAGTTCCAGGACAGCCAGGGCTACACAGAGAAACCCTGTCTCGAAAAACAACCACAAAACAAAACAAAAAAAGTAATGTCTGCCATGATTTCTGTGGATTATGAAAACAATCGAGAAGCTGCAATTACAGTAGATGAGTTCTCGTAATGTCTTGTTGGATCTGTTCCTCTGCGTCACCATACGTAGTAAAATGTGACTGCAGTGTAGAAGGCTTTTCTCTCTAAGGGAGATCACTGATCCCTTTAAGGATCATTGTGAACTTTTTGTTGTAATTGCAGAATGAGTGAGTTTGAATATGAAGGAAGAAGAGCCTAAATAGGCGAGATGTTCTGGGGCTGCCCTTCTCTACAAAAGGTAATTCAGAAAGCATCTGTTGTGGCTGTTTTACCATTTTTATTTTGTTTAAAAGCAAACATAGTAGGCAGTTTTCCTTAGTTGATGAGCAGTGCCATCAGTTTGACCGGATCTATGATTCTGAAAGAACCCTGGCAGGAACTCAGCAAGGGCAGCATTTTGGAAGGTGATCCAACTATTCCTTTTGAATTCACACAAAATGACAAAACTGAGGCCAAATAGATGATTAGCATTATTCCTAAGCAGTCTAGTCTTTCATTGGAAAAAAAAAAATCTTCCAGTGTTTGTCCATTTCCTTTTAATTGCAGGACTTTCATATGGTAACAAGTGTCAAAGCTTAAACCAAAATTGTCCTTCCATGTCCGTCTTCTCTGTCTTGAATCTTTCTCGTAGATCTCTGTTAAACCAAGCTTTAATAGAGACCACAACAGATTTGCCTTAAGTCTTTGTTTTGAGAGTTTCTTTCTTTGTATCAAGRTTACGGAACTGATTGAATAGGATTTCACTCATTTAGTTATATGGATTTGATTAATAAGGTAAAAAAATATGTAGCCAGACACTGGAAGCCAACCAAATATACTAAGAAAATAAGCAATTTAACTAAAAATTTTTTATTCAAAAAATAGAAATTTATAAACATTTCATATGTTTATTTAAGAAAAAATAGAAATACTCCACCAACAGGTAGATAACGAAAATGTGGTATATATATATGTATATATAACACTGTTTATCGGGAAACCTATCATAATGAAACCTGATCCTTTATTGGCTAATCTTTTTCAAAAACAGAAATGTAGGCCTGTGGAAACAGCATATCAAGTGAAGACTGTTGATATATAGGCTGGAATGGCTCAGCTGTGAGGCTGTTAGACTGAAGAGCATTCTGAATCCATTTCTTATTGACTCTTTATTGCTGTCTTTGGTGACCTAGGTAGGATTCATTCTTTCACAGTTCTTTTCCTACAAGAGTGGAGTAAATACTGACAGTACATTAAGAGTAGAAATCAGAGTTAAATTGATTCCTTAGGAAAACATTGCCTAAATAAGGTACACCTGTGGTACAACTATCCCAGCCTTAAAAACAACATGGCAAGCAAAAGAAAGGAAACTAGTGTGCATTTTTCTTTCTCCTGTTGTCTGACTTGTATGTTAAGTCACCTCTCTGAGGAATGAACCACTTACGTAGTATCATTTAAGACCTTAAGTTCCATCCCCAGTGGCATCCTCCCTCAAACAAAAAGTATGCATGCCTGTATGACCTAAGAAATATAACATCATATTACTTACAAACAGATCCTGATAAGAAAGAAACAGTTCCTCACAATGTCTTTGTCTTTCTGATTTGTTTTGTTTTGTGTTTCCTCCTAAATTGTGACTARTCTTTAGATTGACTTAAAGTAGTTAATTGTCATGCTGGAGTTGAACCCAAGGCTTGTGCATAACAGGCATGTGCTCTACTATTGAGCATGCATTCATCTTTAGTCCCCACATTTTAAAGTACATTTTATGGGATAGTACTGAAAGCATTTAGCAATTTATTTTTTTAATGATGAGCTCCACAAAATGACTTGGTTGGTGTCTTGATTAGGGKTACTCTTGGTGTAACGATACACCATGACCAAAAGCAAGTTGGGGAAGAAAGGGGCTTACCCTTCCACATCATATCCATCACTGAAGGAACTCAACCGAGGTAGAAGCTGATGCAGAAGGGGTGCTGCTTAGTGCCTTGCTCATCATGGTTTTCCCAGTCATTTTTATAGAACCCAGGAATGAGACCACACACAGCGGGGCAGGCCCTCCTTCAGCAATCAGTAATTAAGAAAATGACCTTCAACCGGATGGTATGGAGGCATTTTCTCAGCTGAGGCTCCCTCCTTTCAGATGATTCTAAGTATGTGTCAAGTTGGCATAAAACTAGCCCGCACAGCTTGGTTGAGTCCATTATTTTTAACGATATCTGATGTGTTTGAACTACCTAGAGGCTTTTCTCCATTAACCATTTTAGTATGTCTCTGATGGCTTTCGTGCTGCTAGCCTAGTTCTTTGAAATGTTACCTATTGGAAATATGTTTTAAAAAAAGTTTGTAGTACATCAAGACAGTATCTAATAAGTTAGATACTAAAGAGATGCATACTTTAATGTTTTTAAAGAATTCAGTAGTGAGGCTGGAGAGATGGCTCAACGGTTAAGAGCACTGATTGCTCTTCCAGAGGTCCTGAGTTCAATTCCCATCAACCACATGATGGCTCACAACCATTTGTAATGGGATCTCATGCCCTCTTCTGGTGTCTTTGAAATCAGCTACAGTGTACATACAATAAATAATTCTTTAAAAAAAAAAAAAAAGAATTCAGTAGTGAAGGATGTTAGAGTTTGTGGCTCAGACTTTATACTCATCCCCATATAAACATTTTCTGCCTTGGAAAGTTTGTTTTTATAAAAGGGTAAATTGCGACTGGAGAGATGGCTCAGTGGTTAGGAGCACTGACTACTCTTCTAGAGGTCCTGAGTTCGATTCTCAGCAATCACATAGTGGCTCACACTGCAATGGGATCCAACGTCCTCTTCTGGTGTGTCTGAAGACAGTGACAGTGTACTCRTATACATAAAATAAATAAATACATCTTTTAAAAAAATTAATAAAAGGGTAAATTGGTTGGGTTTTCTGCCCTGTGTGTGAAGATCTAGATAGTTGGAAATGAATTATGAATGATAGTGAGTGAAGTAGCCTGTGTTTAAGACTCTCCTTTCCTTGAATTATAGACTATTGGTTACCCCTTGATAATTTTATATGTAAAAGAAATAGGTGTGCCCAACTTGATACTCTGCTTAGTCTTTACACAAGGAGGATACTAGCCAACAGACTCCTTTCAGAAAACTAGTAAGTTCTTTACATTTTATTCTTATTACTGTCACTCAGATTCCAATGTGTAGAATTTCACATATCTGTCTCTGAAGTTTGACACTGTAAATCAGTGATGTTCACACTTGCTGTGTATCAGAATCTTCTAGAGAATTGATTTCGGAACATATTTTGGAACCTTCACCTTTAGAGTTTCTGATTTAGTAGTTCTGATGTAGGACTCAAGAATATATATATCTAAGTCCCCAGATGACGCTGATGACAGTGCTGGCCCAGCTACAAACATTTTAATTAGGCCAAAGAACAGCCATAACACATTAATTTAAGGAAATGAGGCACATTATTTAATTCAAAGCTTTAAAAAACTGTTAGTCTTTCTGGGTGCTGTTTACTACATTAAGGAAACCTTTACCCCATAAATATTGACTTGATTTTTTTTCTCTTTTCAACAATTTAGTCAAAATATTTTTCCTAATTTTGATGATTGGCTACTTCTAAATTAATAGACACAATAGCCCCTGTTGTTAGACTGGAAGTCACTTTTGGATTAGTAGAAATTAATATTTTATTTTACTTGAAACTTAAGGCAAGAATAGATTAAAAACAAAAAACAAAATGTATTGATTTTTTTTTTTTTTTAACTAAGATACCTCAATTACTTTAACAATTGAAACTTTTTAAACCAGTCTGAGGTCAGTACAACCTTTGGTGAGCCATTACCAGCTGTGTCTGTTGCTATGGAAACTCAGCAGGGACTAGCAGTGTACAGTTGTAAGGACCACACCTGGCTTATTTGCATCCAATTTAAGTTGAGAAAATTTCTAAAAGAATAAAAGGTCTCTTCTGTGCCAATGGGCAGCCCAAAGAGCGTGTTAGTTTGTAGCCTTCAGAGTGAGTGGGCTTTTCTCTTCCTGGAGGCAGTTAGTGAATGTGTTGAAGCTCATGTTTGTTCTGTGTGTTCAGGTGTGTCAATGTTTTGCTGCCCTTTTTGTTTAAAGTGCTTTATTTTGTTTAGGATTTTATCTTTGGTTTATACTTTTTAAAATTTAAAGTGTTTTCCATTTTCATAGAGAACTGAAAGAAGGAATCAAAATTTTCAAAAAGAAAAATCAAATTTCTCCTTTGTGCTCACTCTATAATAACATTTTCGTGAGTTATTGCCGCTGTACATGCTGACGGGATCATAAGCTGATCTCTCTCTCTCTCTCAGTACTAAGGGATCATAAGCTGATCTCTCTCTCTCTCAGCACTAAGGGATCATAAGCTGATCTCTCTCAGCGTTAAGCAGCACACACCAACACGAAATTCTCTCCCACACCATTCTCACCAAATGACCAAAATTCCAATTAAGTTTTGTACTTAAAAAAAACTAGAAAACTACTTATTTTATGAGTTTCCAGCCATATTTGGGGCATTCTTATACCTGACTAGGAGGACACCATAGGAGAAAATTCTGGAAAACATTTCTAAAGAGTATGATAATTAAACCCAGTCGTCATGATTCAAGCTTGAGGCTCTTACCACATGAAAAATAATATTCAGACTTAATTGCTCAGTTTAGTGCAGCCCGAATTCTCTAATTTTAGTTTCATTGGCTTTCATAACTGTTAGTACCTTGGCCTTCTCCAAGTCATCATGTAGCTAGCTACCTTGGTAGTTTGAGGCATTGTTTACATAATGGGAACATTACCTAGTTTTAGAGATTTTATAAGAAGCAAATGAAATGACTCATCTTAAAATATTCTGAAATATATATACATATATAACTGTCAAACATACTCTAGACAGGCAACTCAAGTAGCCATATTGTTTTTCTTATTGCTAGAACAAAATACCTGATAGAACAACTTTAGCAAAGAAAAGTTGTGTTTTAGCTCACAGTCTAAGTATATCATGGTGATGATGAACAGTGAACCGCTCTAACTGTAGCAAGAGTATGTGAGCTCATGCATCACACTGTGTCCAAAGTCAGGAGGCAGAGAGTGGGGACTCTTACCTGCTCAGTTTGCTTTCTTTTTTCTTTCCTGTTCAGTCCATGATCCCAATYCATGAGATAGTGCCACCCATATTCAAGGTAGGTCTTCTCTCAGTTAAACTAGTCTGAAGTCACCTTCACAGATATGCTCAGAGGTGCATGTATTTCCTAGGCAACTATAAGTCCAGTGAAATTGGTAATAAAAAACATCACTATCATGTAGTAGCATGCTTAATGGGATATATCTCAGTAATTTTGATTGAACATTCTAAGCGACAAAATAAAGAAGATAGTTTGAACTAATTATGWATTTGACTATTAAAATTTTTAAAATAAAAATGTGTGTATGTGTCTGTAGTGTATTATAAGTGCATGTTTGTGTGTGTATATGCATATTTGTGCCCTCTGGAGGCCAGAGGATGGTGTTGGATATCTTCCTCAATCACTCTCCCCTCATTTTCTTTGAAACAGTGTCTCACTGATATGTTAGACTGGCTTACTAGCCAGGGAGTTCAGAATTCGCCTGTCTTCACCCGCCCAGGTCACAAATGGAGCTACCATTTATGTTTGGTTCTTGCTTTTTTATGGAGGCACTAGCAATCTGAATTCTGCTGCCGCACTTTTGATTTTGTGTGCACCATTAAACTGGACTTATTCAGAATTTCATGAACTAGGAATATAACCTTCAAATTACATGGATGAGAACACTAGGCTTGGTTATGTGAACATATAGTTAAACTAATTATGAAAGAGCTTGACATTAAAATACATGGCAAATGAGAGCCAGTGCCTGTGCTAATCCCTTTGCTGTTTGAGGCTGTTGGTGCTCTCTGCTGATCAAGATCCTTGAGACTTGAAGACAATATAATAGTCAACCAGCAGTGCAGAATTACCATGCTGTGTGTGCCAGTCTAGAAAAATAAAATGTGATCTGATTTTTTAAAAGACTATTTTAAAATTAACAAAAACTTGCATTGACTTATTTGTATCATTTCTTAAATAGTTTGATGCTTACAATATGGGAGAGGTGAATGCTAAAATGAAAATGAATTTTTGGTTTTGGTTAGGAAAATGCACCTATTATAGAATCTTGAGGCAATTTTTATCCAGCTTCATGAAAGTACAACACGTTAAAATATATGCTCCAAAGACTTTCTCTTTAACTTCATTAAAGTCAGTAAAGTCAGATTGTAAAATTTGTTTTGTATAGGAGGAAACGGGCATAAGAGAGATGCCTGCCTAAAAGAGCTAACTATGCCCTGGTGACTAGTCTAGAGTTCCCTGTGGTATGTGACTTTATCCCCTTAAAGTGCTAGTTACTTTATACAGCTTACTTAGTTTTGCCTTTTTCTCTTTTTGTATTCTTAGACTGGAAAAGTAAGAAGAGCTTTCCTGCCTTTTTAATTACCAAACTACTCTCAATTTTCAGTGAAACAATTCAAAGAAAGAATGCAGTCTATCTATACCTGGTAAATATTTTCTGCTAAGTAAAACTATTCATTTAGTAGCCACTGATAAACCCAGGTGTTATGGTGATTGCCTTTTATTTTATGGATTGTCTATTAAAATGACTTATCAAATACATAATTTTTCATTTTAGTTCTGAAGTCTGTTTAAGATATACTGATGTTTTGGAACAATACTTGGGATACCTATGACCTAGCAAGCAATAGAAACAGAGCCAAGTTAGCTTTAGTATTTAGTATATCATCTGTATTTCATTATACTAAAACAGTAGCAGTAATCCTGGGTGGTGGTAGTTTGGTAGGAGTACTTTGTGACTAATAATTTTATAAAATAAATCTAATGAGTAAAATATTATTTAACATTCATTTAAATAGTGATCTAAGAGAGAACAAGTAACTTGTTTAAAGAAATTCAGTTAGGTAGTTGAGAACTGAAACAGACTCCAGACCAGAATCTGTTATTGTTTTTTTGTTTGTTTCTTTTTATGATTTTTTTTTACGTTTTTCAACTTCCTTAAATATGAAATAATATGTCTAAAGAATTAAAAAAAATTACTGTAACATTTCATGTGGGCTTTTTCTTTTGTTATAACTTAGAGTATATGGGAATAGAGAAGATACTAGTTTCATGTGCTCCTTGTAAAATACTTCACCTATGCTAACCACACTGTTGGCAGCTTTTTGCTGGCTGGTATGTATATATCTTTAAAACTTACCTACAAACTTTTGAGAGTATTATTGTGCCTGTTTACTGACAACATTTCTACTATACATAAAAAGTGTAAGATTAGAGGAAATAGGAAGAAAAGAGAACATATATAAATTATTTGGTCCTTTTTTTACAAGTTAACAGTCTTCATCAGTATTTGGGAACTAAATATTTGTTGATTGTTGTAATACTCTGAAATGTACCTTCTTGGGATTGTCATGCAGTGTACACATGGGCAGAGAGATATTTTTGTCTTTGTTTATAGTTTAAGTCTTCTGGAGAAAATATTATTTCAGGATTAAGACATGGAGAAAAGAAAAAGAAAAGCACCTTATTCTTCAGTGATGAGTTTCATTAGTTCTAGTCTTTAGACGTTTTACTGTGTACAACGAACTTGCTTTCTGGCTTATGATTAAAGCCTGGTTAGAAGACAGAAACATCCATGGGTATCCACTTTTATTCTCTTCATGTGTTAGGAGAATGTTGACAGTAGAATTTGCTGAATGTTTATCAAGAGATTATAATACCCAAATTATTTTTTATAAACCCTGGTTATTTTAAAATAACATTCTCACTTTAGGAACACCCTTGGATATAATCCCCCTTTCTTACATGGGCAAGCTTAACTTCACAAGCCAAATTAGTTCCTAAGGACGCCACAACGGAACAGTACAGCTGCAGTGTCTGAAGCAGCAGGAACTTAACTTCCTGCTTCATAACTCTAGGGAAATGACTCTTGACCTTTCTGACTGGGACTSTTTAGTACAGTTCCTCATGTTGTAATGACCCCCCCAACCATAAAAATATCATTTTAAAATTATTATTTTCATTGCTACTTCATAGCTAACTTTTCTACTGTTATTAATTATAATGTAAATATTTTTTTTTGGAAATAGAAGTTTGCCAAAGGGGTCACAACCCATAGGTTGAGAACCACTGCTCCAGAGGCTGTCAGTCCAATATATAAGGTGCTCTCAGGGTTGGTTCTTCTGAGGGCTATGAGAAAAAAATCCATGTTTCTTCCCTTCCTTCGGCGTGGTCTCTGTTCAGATTTCCCCTTTTTATAAGGACAGAAACACTAATGACTTCATCTTATTTGGTTGGTTCTAATGTAGTATTAAGTTCATGCATTCTAGGCAATCTCTGTACCTCTGAACTACCTCCCCAACCCAATCATTTCATCTTAATATCATTTTCAAAAGCCCTGTTTCTAAAATTAGTCATGTTTGCTAGCAGAAATATGATCATTCCATAGCAGATAGTAAGTCTTTCATTCAGCATTTCCTCCCCACCCCTGCCTATGGTTCCCATTTTAGTTTTATTTAAGGCATTGCTTTTCCACTGAGGAAACAGTGCTTATAGCATGCCTGTGTTCTATGGTAAAGTATGGAAGGTACCCAAAAACTTATTGTAGTAGCTCTAACTTTAAAACTGCCACAGAAATTGCTAAGTTTGGGTCCTTCATATCTTTTTCTGTGGAATGCTACATCTCTTTTTGGACTGACTTAACTTTCTCAGTGATGGGCCCTGAAGAAGTGCTGCAGAGGGAGAAGCTCTCCAACTTGGGAAGCCCTCAGGCATTCCTCCTGGCGTGCAGCTAACTCCCCTGTTAGCTTGGAAATGATGGGGTAATGGTGAGTTGCACACTTTCTCCTGGTGTTCAGCTTCTTCTTTCTCTGATTCTTATCTAGCTAACTGATGGTTTCATTGTATTTGTCTAGAGTCTGTTGTTTAAGAGTCTGCTGTTTGTCCTCATCATTGATCTTGCTTGGAAGATTCTCATCTTCAACTTTTGCTATCATATTGGAAGCATCAGTCCCAGCAAATTCTTTGGTCTACTTCATTTCTCGGCGTCTCTTCAGGCTTGTACTTCCAAGCTTCCTGGGCCATTCACGTATTATCTTTCTTACTCAAGAGGTCCTTGTGATTGGTGACGGTGATTCTTGTCTACATTAGAAACATTGAGGGTGACAATGGCATCAATGTCAAAAGTGACTTCAATCTGAGAAATATCACAGGGTACAGAAGGTAGGCCTATGAGTTCAAATTTTCCATGTAGGTTGTTCTTGGTCATGGCTCATATACTGTAATGAGCACATGTTGTAAGAGCAAGTGGTAAAGATCTGTGTCTAGTAGGTAAGAGTGATAATATGCATCATGAGGACATTCTACCAGCAGTTTCAGTACCAAAGAGTGACATTCAAGAGGAGCAAATCCTAACATTCTTAGAATTGTCTCCAGATAGAGTTGTCTCCAGGTGACCACCTGGACTGTCAGCAGCAGCTTCATCAGGGCKAATGCTCAAATTTAGAACTTTTCCATTGAAGAACTCTCATAGAAGCTTCTGAATCCTGGGGATTCTGGTAAAACTGTCTGTGACTTGTCTAGTTTGGCATCTCAAAGGGGCTTTTCCATAGAGTCCAGAGTGCCACAGAAATAGGTCAGCATTCAATTCTTCAAATTGAGCAAACGTAGCGGTAAAGGTAATGGAGTTAATGAAGTCAATTCCTCAAAGAGAGAATCAAGCTCACTCCCACCTTAGGCGCTGTAGGAGAGGGTGCATGCCTGTTTGCCAGCAGTACACAGGCACAGATAGCTCTCTTGTTTTCACGGATGTTCTAGTGCTTGCATTTAAGCAGAGCAATAAGATGGTTAACCATCCAGTTGTCAGTGTTCTCTACCCAAGTGGGTGCTTCTAGCTGTAAATTAGACCTCAAGAATGAGGCTTGACATATCAAAAATGTCACTTCAGTAACTCAGCACATTTCTTTCAACTCCAGCCTTCCTATCTAGCATGCTTATCCACTGAGCCATCTCTCCAGCCCCCCATTCATTGTCATTCTTATTTAGTTTGTCTAAATTATGCCAAATTTGATGAGGAATCTTAAGTCTGCATCTATCTTTTTCACCTTCTTTCTTTCCTTCCTAGTACAGGACTTTTGTTAGGCAAGCGTTCTGCCATTGAGCTACATCCCCAGAGTTTTTCTTGAAGTTTAAAAACATTTCAACTAGTTTCTTTAGTGCCCTAGATTATTTTTAGATGGTAGTGACATAAAAAAAGCCTAATGTCTGATGTCACGTGTCTTCATTGCTGTTCCAAGTGCCTAAGTCGACAGAAGTTGGAGAGTCTGTAGCTCTGGCTCTTACGTGCCTGAATAGAAAACACCAAATTAACAAAGAAAAAGGTATCTTTAAGATGTTACTGTACAGAGGTGGTACAGAAGGGAAAACAAAATTTTTATGAATGTAGAAGAGGAGGGAATGAACCATTTAATACCAAGTGTATTCTCATCAAAAAAGTACTTCACATAAGTACATCATGGGAAATGTAAATGGAAATGTAAGTTTAGATCCATTTCCTCATTGCTTCTCATCATTCCCACCAAGTCAGACTTGTCCAATCCAACACATTGTACTTAAACATTCATTTGGAATTAGTATCCTGTACCATGTTCTTGCTTATTGTATGTAATACAATAGTATAAAATTGATATTTTTAAAGATGTGCTGTTTGTCTGGTAACTCCATGTTCTTGTGCCATCTGTGGTCTCTTATTCCTGGTTCTGCTCCAGGCCAAACTTTCTACTCTGGATCCATTATGCCTGAGAAATTTTTAGGCAACCATAGGTATATAAATGCATAACATAGGCATACATGTCAAATATTGACTGATAATAAATCATAATGTTACTTTGGAATATTTTCTTGGTATATTTTACCATGTTAAAATTAAAGACTGGTATAAATTTGCATACTAATAAGATAGACCTGCTTATTTATTTTACATAAACATCTTGACTGAATATGTGATACTGCAAAATAAGTGCCTTTTTAACAACTTTGAGGGTTGATTGATATTTTTATTTTTTTCAGTCATCAGTGTTGAGAATACCACTTCATACTTTCACATGGTGGAAAATGTCAGAAGTAAGTTTAGGCCCATTTTAGCTATTATTGGAAATAATGTTCTAATACCAAGCTAAAATTCATTTAATAATTTTCTTAATGAAACTCAGATCATCAAGCTACACAGTCATTCTTAAAATCAAACATTTCTAATACAATCCAAAAGTACAGTTTTCTTTAATGTGCATGTGTGTGCGCTTATATATATTTATATACACCATGTGTGTACAGGTACCTGAGAAGGAAGACTTTTGATCCTCTGGAACTGGATTTATAGATAATTATGAGCCACATGATATAGGTTCTTGGAACAGAACCTGGCTCCTTTGCTAGTGCAGCATGTGCTATTAACTGATAAGCTGTCTCTTTAGCCCCAAAAATGCTGTAGTTTGATACTTATGTGCTGATAATGATAGGAAAATACCAAGTCCTATATGTCTCTGTAAGAGCAGAAAACCTTTTAAGTGCAGGTACCGTACACACAGTAATTTAGAGTCTGAACCAAGGGGCCTAAAGCAGCGTTGGCTGGCCCTGGGAAGTTTGGCGGCATGTACAGCACATAAGGTTCATATTGTGTGTTCAGAACCAAGGCTGCAGGGAAGCGTGTGGGGTAACACTGGACAAGACTGCCTGTAACACCCTGTTTATTACATGTAGGTTCATTACACATGTCTTTATTTTATAACATAATTTAGAAACCAGATATTAGAATGCTTGAGTACAAGTGAACTACCAGTTATTAGTCTCCTTCCTCAGTACTGAAACACGCCATTTTAGTTCTGCTTTAGTCTCTTTTCCTTCTCTCTCTCTCT
>BDUI01000304.1:190679-201419 GCA_002335545.1 Apodemus speciosus | reverse complement strand
ATTCTTATACAGAAAACATGGCTAAGCTCAAATTAGCAGTAATACTTCTCCGTCAGAGTGAGGACTGCTGTGTCAAGGATGCACATGATACAGACAACAAATCGATGTTAGTTAGGAGGCCAACCCAGCAGTAATTTATAGACTGCAAATTAGATTTATAGTGATCAGCTAAGTGACATAGGCTTCTGTTTTTTCTATTACTAATAAACAAAAAGTATCAGTGAATAATTTACTTGTACTTTTTCTTTTAACTTACCAAGTTTGRAATTCAAGAAATGAAAGGAAAATGGCCTTTTTAACTGTTTATCATTTATTTTTGAATATCAGGAATTAACTACTTGGAGTTAACATTGTCATTGAAACAGACTTCCCACCGTTAGATCAAAATTTTATCTATTCACGTTTTATTTATTTATAAAATATTATTCTGTTTGTGTTTGAAGTAATTTTAGTAAAATGCCTTTGAAGGTCTTGACAATTCACTAAAGGTCCTTAAAAGAGGTCATGTAAAATAACTGGCATAAATTTCAAATTTATAGGTGTAGAAATTAGGTGTTGATTTATGCAAGGCCAAGCTCGTGGCTTGTTAGGACTTCGGCTTTTTGGTTACTTTGATGTCTGCATGAGAAAATTGTTCACTCTGCTTATGTGTTTACTGATTTTTTTTTTGTACTTTGCTTTAAAATATATCCTTTTTAAAGAAAACATTGAGTGTGTATATAATGATATGTTTTTAGTTTTGATATATGTTAACTTTTCTAAGATTTTAGTTAAGTCATACAGAAAGCTAATTTTTACTAAGTTGCACACCTGGTTCTTTCAAACCGTAGTGTGCTTTCAGGTGGTATCTACATTTTTCTGGGCGGTGAGGAAGGAAGTTGTAGAACAACCTCCTTTACGACCACAGACATATATGTCTAAGGCCCATAAGATATTATCAGTTACAAAAATTTACTATATTAGAAAAGATATTGCACAGTGTCTAGAAAACAAAATGCCCAATTTCTAAGTTATGAAATATGAAAAGTTCCTAATTTTTCCCTCATTTCTTATACATGTAGGTAATGCAACTATGGGCAATGTGGTTGGGACTTAAAGTGATGTTCTTGTCTTCTTAATTAAACATTTTCTGCAGATGATTTTTAAAAGTAGGTATGATATGGTTTGTTCTCTTAATAACTTAATTAATGGTCCTTCAAGAGGGAGAAGAGGTAGAACTTACTTGGTAATAAGCTTATTTTATGACAAACATTAAGTCTGTAGTCAATGTAGAGCCAGATGTCTTTCTTGTCTATTCAGTTGACCTTTGAGAAGAAGTAGCAGGGCATAAGTTGTTCTTGTCTCTTTTTCTACATGTTTTATGGAATTGCTAATAGTGGTTGACACTTTACTATGGAAACCACAACTTAATACACTAGAAAGCAATAACCCTAAACGAACTGGTTCATTTGTAAGTGGGTGTAACTCCTTTAGCAGTGTGGAGGTTCCTGCTGTGCCCTCTGATGTTGTTTGTTATGCCTGTTTTAATGAGGCATGCGTTTGGCATACCACCTTATTGGTTCTAGTTTGGTTAAGGAATTCAAACGGATGTGTTCAGACAAATTTCCTTTCATCTGTTAGATTATTATTAACTGTGGATTTGTTTTAGTTATAGTTAACTAATCTCTTTGCTTTTAGAAAAAGAATCATTTGAGAATAACAGTTCTTATTTTCTGAGATATTTCCAGTTTCCCAGTTTATTTTAAAAGTATATTACACATACTTCTTGTAAAGACTTTTTTTTAGCATATCAGACTGTAATATAATCTTTTTCACCGTAAATTTTTCTCTTAGAAGAATCTTAAATTTTATTAGCTAACTAACTCCTGAATATTTGTCAGGTAACCTTTTTATTCAATTTGTAATGTAGCCTGCAATATCCTCTGCACGGGCGTCTTGAAATGAACCACTGTGGTTTGCTCTTGCCTTGGCTATAGTTTTGCCTCCCTGACTTCATCTTCACCCCTAGTTGTTTAAACACCTTTTCTACCGTTTTTCTTATTGCAGACTCAAGAATGAACAATCCGTCAGAAACCAATAAATCATCTATGGAGAGTGGAGATGCCAGCACAGGTAAGGAAAAGTTCTTATCCATTTGCTCATAGAGCTAAGACGAGAATCTCCACGTACCGTGCATACATAGTTGACACATGCAGAGAAGTTTGTGTATCTTGCTTATGAAGTATGATAATAGTACTTGAAGGGACTGGAATTGTATTTAACATTATCTAGCACCTCTGAGGAGTGCTTCATTTACCCAATTCCATCCATCAGAGAAACTAGAGGTAGTCATGGGAATGGTCTTTTGGGACACCTAGTCTTAGGCCTGGATTATGGATTTATCACTTACTAATAACTGTGTGACTAGACTATTTCCTCAGTCCTTTGAGGCTTAATTTATTCAGTAGGGATAATTCATGGGTCGTCATCAGTATTGAGTGAGAATATATATGTGAAGCATTAAAATGTCATACATGCCAGAAGCTGTCAGAGTAAGTTTCTTGATTATAGGTATAATCATAATAGTAGATGTGGTCTACCCTGCATTTGATATAAATTATGCTTAAGTTTTGATCATGTCAGTAAAAAGTTATAAACTCGTCTAATCCTTTCGTTTCATTTTAATAAAATGTATATTTAACCCAAACCTTCTTATCAAGAGAAAAACTAAGTATCATACAAAATTAAAAAACAAAAAAAAAAAAAAAAGAAACTCTGAGAGAAAGGTAAATCTATAAATATATATTTAGCCCATCCTTGTAAATCAGTCAGCTCATAGGACAGTTTGACAGTATAACTATCATCTGACAGATATGATACAAAAATTTCCCCAGTTTCTGCTGGAGGCAAAAATTAAAACATTAAACCATATTAAGGGAATTGTGGGCAAGGAGCTATAAAAAGTCACTGTAAGATAAACTAGACTTTTTACTTACTGAAAGGGTTTATTACTCTATGTCTTAACTATGGGAGGTAATAAGAAGAACTCTCTTGAAACTTTGTCTTTTACTACTAATCATAGATAGAAAGCTTTTAGTTACAGTAGAAGATTGGGTTGACTCAGTGGGAGTCTTGTGTCTGCACCTGTCTCATTGTAAACTGTCCTGTCTTTGGAAAAACAAGGGAGTACCTTTTAAAAATAGGTACTTCTTTATTGGAGACTGAGGCTTTTTGTGTGTTCAGCTTTGCATATTCAGTATGTCCCTGCTTGTCTTGTGGAGGCTAGCCACTCAGCTCCCATGGCATCTCTTCCCCACGAAGAGGAAAAGCAGCACTGCATTCTCTTCACCAGCTTTCTCCTTTCTCTTCCCTGTCTGGACCCCTTCTTTATCTTATCACTGATATGCTGATGTAAGTGGCCTGTCCAAAGGAGTGGGACTTGTTTGCAGAGAATAACTAGGCAGTCAGACCTAGGAAGAGGCTAGGAAGTGTGGGTAGGACTCCCACATCTAAAGAGTACCTCCCAAATTTCTCTAAAGGAAAAGAAACTCAGAATGATTACAGAATGTTGAAAATGCCCATGATGTCAGACCCCTTGAAAATCTATATTTACTTTTAATACCACAAGTTCTCTAACTACCATTTATTGAATGCCTACAATATTTAATTTTAACCATTATTGTGTATTTTTTAAAAAACCTTTAGTTCTGTTCATGTTACCTGATTTTATTGAAATTCATATGACAGGTTAGATATTATTTCAAAGAATAGGGAGTTTAGACTAGCACCTTATATAAGGTTTTTCTCATGAACTATAATTCATAAAATTGAAAATTTAAGCAACACATTGTATGTGTGTTCAAACCCAAAGTCATTTATAGAACTATATAAAATAAATTCTGGCTGGAGCGCTTGTTGAACATTTTGTGAATTTCTTGCCTTATGATAATATGGAATGTGTAACAGACTCCTTTTCATAGAACTCAGAATTATCAATTTGCATAGTCACTTTTTGTGTTTTCTCCTTGTTTGTTTTTAGAAACAGTGATTGGCCTGGAACACTTTCTATAGCTAGTGCCTTTGCCTTCAAGAGTGCTGGGATCAAAGGCGTGTGACGCACACTCTCAGACAGATACTTTTTAAGACCAGTAACACATTTTTCTAGACTTCTTTGCTTCTCCATCACCAGTGGTAATGATTAATATTCTCTTTTCTCTACAAAGAGAAAATTAATTGCTTTTCTGTAACATCTCTGCTAATAAAGTTCCATCAATAGGAGCTGATTACTACCCTGAGAGGCATGGAGCTCACTTCTTGTTTATCTGCTGCAATGTGCACTATCTTCATAGACACAAATTGTTTCCATATTTTGGATCACTTCAGAATAAGAGCACACTTTATTGATTTCTCAGTGTTAAGGGTCTGCCGTTATGGTCTTAGCACTCTCTGCTGGTATTAATTTGTTAGTTAAGAAATATAGATACATTTGAGTTCTGTGTTGTACATTGGATTATCATGTTTGATATATTAGAAATAAATTTACAGGTTGTTTGTTTGTTCCAAGTAGGATGTACTGAGCTATACCCGGCAGTTGGAAAGCTAAGGCAAGAGTTATCTTTAGTTTGAGGCCAGGCTAGACTACATAACAAGACCTTGCCTCGAGAAGCGAAAACGTGAAACACAGTGGCACCATTTGTGCCATGATAAAGAAAATAAAGCTTATTTAGATCATGTTATGTCTGTTTCAATTTTCATACAATTTTAGTTCATACAATGAACTATAGACTGTTTGCTCTTTTTCATTTGTTTGGTAATTTAATTGTGATTTTTTTTTCTTTGTAGTTCATGAAAAAGTCCAAATTTTAAAGAAAAGAATCCTGAATATTATATAAAACCAAAGTCTAAAACTTTATAGGCTCAGGAAACAGCTGTGTTGACCAATGTTTCCTGAAATGATCACAGCTTTAAGTTTGCGTTATAAGACTTTAAGGGTAATGAAAGGTGTGAGGTCGGGCAGACCTGACCTGCATTTTGGACAGTCTTCATCCATATGCTCACAGAAAATTTGTGATTTGGATTTGTTCAGGTTTACCTGTCTTCTTATATGTAAAATGTTATAGATGTTATTATTAGATTTGGGACAAACAGATGAGACTCACAGTCTTCAGAGRCTTAGCAATCCACCAAGAGCCAAGACACTAATAAAACTGGTCCTGGATAGCTTATGGTGAGTTATCCAAGATCAAGCATAGAAGAGCAGCATACTGTTGTTAAATGGCCTGCCTGCCTGCCTTTCTTTGTAAATTATTTTTTAAGACGGGTATAGTGGTACATGCCTTTAGCATTAGCACTTGGGAGGAGTTGCAAAGAAATAAATACAACACACCAAAATTAACCAGATTCAAAAGACTATGCAACTCAATGAGCTTGTATACAGTTAGATTATACATTCAGAACAGAAGCTATAAGCTTCCTTCACATTGAATTTTATACTTCACTATCTAATATATTTTTCTGTTATAACTACCAAAATCAAAAATATCTGTGGCAGAGTTAGAAAAGAAATTAGCTTTGTATCCCATGTCGTATTTGTATCTATTGCCTACATTCAGTCCTTCCCCCACCCCCATAGCTTTTCTTCTTTTTTCTAYGTGTCATATTGTAGCCCATGTAAATTTATTTGCATACAACTGGCTAGGTTCCACATGAGGGAGATGATGTATTTTTCTTTCTGAGATTATGTAACTTCATTTAATATTACACGATCAGAGTCCATCAATTTTCCTGAAACTTTTGTGATTACATTTTTCTTTAGAACTCTACGGTATTTCATTTTATATAGCAAGTTTTCATTAGTCATTCATCTGTTGACAGACCTGATTCCAATTTCTTGCTCTAGTGAATAAAGCAGCAAGGGGGTGTAAATATCTCTATAATAGATTGTGGAGTTCTGGGTATGGGCCCAGGAGTGAAATAGCAGGATCATACAGTAGTTCTATTTTTAATTATTTGGGAAATTTCCAAGCTGATTTCTGCGATGACTATACTAATTTGCATCTCTCCCAACAGTGATGTTGCTACATCCTCTACCATATTTGTCAGACTTATTGATGATAGCCATTCTCACTGGGGTGAGATCTTATCTCAGAGTAGTTTAAATTTTCACTTCCATGATGGCTAGGGATGTTAACACATTAAAAATAGTTATTGGCTATTTTTGTTTTTTTTTTTTTTTAAAGGTACCTATTCAGTTTATATGCCCATTTGTTAATTGGCAGTTTTATTTCACTGGTATTCCACTTCTGCAGCTCTTTGTAAATTCTGAACATTAGCCCTCTGTCTGAAGTGTGGTGTAAAGATTTTCTGTCATTCTGTATGTAGGTTGTCAGTTTGCTCTGTTGATTATTTCTTTTAATGATTTTTAAATACACTTATAGGCCAGGTAAAATGAACCACCATTGAGGGAGAAAGTGAACAAATTAAAACAAGTGGGTTAGAGGGGAAACCAGAGTTCGAATTTCAAGAAACCCACATGAATGCTGGATGGGTGTAGTGGCTTGCCTGCAGTTCCAGCCTTGAAAGGCAGTGGTGGAACATTCTCTAAGCAAGCTGGCTAGCAAGGTTACCCATAGCTTTTAGCACTGAGTCTGATTAAGAGATTTTGCCTCAGTGAATATGGAGGAAAAGTGACCACGTATGATTCCCAACATTAACCTCATGTGCAATGCAGTGTGCACATACAGAAACATGAATACACACTACACACATGATGGCAGCAAGAGAAAAGTATGTGAAATGCAAGTACACAGAACAGGTTAGCTTTGATGGTGACGTTGGGAAGAGACAGGAAAGCTGCATTTGGTCTCCAGTGCTCCAGGTGCCCCCTATACCCAGAGGGGTCACTGCAGTGCAGTAAGACAATGATTTTGATATCAAATTCCTCTTACAGAAAAGTACATATAAAAGATAAGCCGTCTGCATTGAGACTGTTGACTAAGAAGTATGTGATTTATGAGAATTCAGTTTAAGGAAAAATGTATTTCCAGTTGGAAAGAGTGTTATGGCAGACATTAGAGGAGGTAGTTTATCTTCCCGTTAAAGAATGGGTGCATTTAAACATAATGGTGGCTGGCATTTTATCTTCAGCGTGAAGAAGCTGTGAAAGCTAAGATGAAGTG
This sequence comes from Apodemus speciosus, assembly GCA_002335545.1. Classification (NCBI taxonomy): domain Eukaryota; kingdom Metazoa; phylum Chordata; class Mammalia; order Rodentia; family Muridae; genus Apodemus; species Apodemus speciosus. Next base: position 194,262 of record BDUI01000304.1, on the reverse strand, counting down.
AAAGAAAGTTGTACTGAGTACCTCTGACTCCTTTTTATAAAAAAAAAATAAAAAAAATAAAAAAAGTTATGGTATGCTGTATGATCTCCAGACCCTTTTCCATTTAGTCATTCTCAAAATGACAGAATTACATTCTTGTAGAGACTTTAATTCAGCCATTATTACTACACTGGCTTACTAGAATATTTAAGGCAGTTGGGTGTGTTTGTTTGTTGGATTTATTGCCATTAACTATCTTTTTCATTAGAATTGGAATTGATCTTCTATCTTGCTACGTGTGTGTTGCATGCACACAAGTGTGCAGTTGGAATTCTCATACATGTAAGGGCAGGATGTCAGGTCTCTTCTCATACATGTGCATGTAAAGGGCAGGGCAGGATGTCAGGTCTCTTCTCATACATGTGCATGTAAAGGGCAGGGCAGGATGTCAGGTCTCTTCCTCAGTTGCTTCCCCTGTGGTACAATGAGAAAGGTTCTCACTGAGCTTGTTGTTTGGCCAGGTTGGCTGTCCAGCAAACTCTCCTGATCTGTCTGCCTCCGCCTTCGGTGCTAGGGTTTTAAGCACACATAAGGCTTTGTACATGATGGCTGGGGGTCCAAATTCAGGGCCTCACACTTGCAGAGCAGGTGCTCTTACCAACAGGCTCCAGCCCTGTAGCCTGTCTTTTTTCACTAACAATTTTTATTTAGATGAGTTCTCCTATGACAATATCAAAATCTCTTTAGTAAATGAAGAAGTCCTGATAACCAATGATTTCTTCATTCTGTACTATTTATTAGTGATGTAGCTAGTGGCTGTGTGACCCTTCCCTAGAGAGAAATAAGAAAAAAGATCTATTCATCCAGATAGGGAGTCAACAACAGACCAAAGCAAAGATAAGACCAAGTCTAACTTGGTGAGCCAGTGAGTTTGAGGGTAATTGCAGGAATACAGGTGAGGGGTTACTTGCGGGAGCATAAATGAGTCAAAGACAGCTGCGTCACTAAAGCCCATTCCAGTGTGAGACTCATGAAAACTGGAAGCATTGAGTTTACCGGAACAGTTTGCAGGTTAGAGACTGTCTCTTCCAGGTAGCTTGCCTGAGAGTGTCTCTTGGCAGTCTTTACTGCTTATATAAACTTGGGAAGGCAAGAGCCAGACTCACCTGGGTCAGTCTCAGGGACTTAGTGAAGTTCTGGATGTTTCCAGTCTGTGTGCTGGCATGCTTTCCTACAGGCTGGAATGTGTGAGCTCAGAGGAAACTGCTGGACAACACAGGTACTGAAAAATTGTACTCACAAAAGATGACTGGACATCATTTTCTCTAACATCAAGAATATAATCCCAAAAGGCTAAAGCATTGGTGGATATAATTGCTATTCTTTAATAATTTGAGAACTTGATGCCTTCAGCGTGAGTCTTGAAAACATCTCCAGATGAAATTCTCAGCAAACCAAACCAGTGCCATTATAGCTCTCAGCGCCTGGACTGTCTCCCTTTGAATTTATTACATAGGGGCTATTTCTAGTGTTCTTTTTTTATCATTATTAATATTAGCATAATGTTTATTGCATATTTTACTTGTGGACCACATTCTTTGTTGGCAAAGGGTACTTTTAAGCCCCAAAGTAGAAATTCCAACACTAGTATTTATTGATATACTTTTATAGTAAAGTTTTAAATAGGAAATTCTTTGGCAGTGATTCTCAACCTGTAGGTTGCCACTCCTTTGACAAACCTCTGTCTCCAAAAATATTTATATTATGAATCATAACAGTAGGAAATTATAGTTATATGGTAGCAACAAAAATAATTTTATGATTAGGATCGCCACAACATGAGGAACTGTATTAAAGGGTTGCATCATTAGGAAGGTAGAGAACCATTGGTCTGTGGGTTACTGAAAGTGGTTGAAGAGCTTCCAACAAGCCTTGAGAGTAGAGTTAAGCATAGATTACTCTGTTCCTTTGGACTAAAAGTCAGCATTGACTACCTGTGAAAAAAAGAGTCCTTCTTCTAGTGCTTAATTGATACGTATAATGCAAAACATACTGTTTCTAAGAGCTTCTAACCACTGTATACTGAAAAAATTTGCTGTACTGCTGCTATCCGTGTGTACCTGTAGCAAGAAGCAGAGAAGTGATAATTACTGAGCTTTGAAGAATAATGGTGCTGGGGTAGTGGTATATACCTTTAACTCAGCACGTGGGAGGCAGATGCAGACAGATCTCTGTGATTTTAAGGCCAACCTGGTCTACAGAGCCAGTTCTGAGACAGCTAGAGCTACAGAGAGATTCTGTCTCCAAATTAGTTAGTTAACTGATTAATTATTATGAATTGTGATTATACTTTGTAATAAATGAATGAGAAAGAACTCATCCTTTTGACAAGAGAAAATCTAAGTAACAGAATTTTAAAAGTAGTGGCCAATTTATTACCAATTAAAATGTAGAACACTAATGAGAAGATTTGTAGGCATAAATTATCAGAGATTATAGCTTTCTCCTTCTCCCTTTAAGGACAGCTTAACTTCATGCGTTTTTCACAATTTTTTCCAACAAGAATAAAGAAATTTTTTTTATATATATATAAAAGAAATTTCTAGCCATGTTATACTTTACATCTTGCTTGAAGCAAAAATCTAGACTGCACTGCTCTTTCAATTAAATCCATTCTATAGCACCCTGGCCTAGAGCATTGGCAGTAGAAATTGGAAGTCAAATTTAATGAGCCATTGCTGGGGTAGGAGGGGGCAGTATGAGATTGTGAGGGAGTAAAATAAGAAAGAAGGAAACAATGTACTAAAATGAATACTCGTATTAGTATGAGGCTGGGAATATGATGGTATTCTTTGAGCAGAGACTATCCAGGAGAGGAGTAGAATATAAAGAAATAGTTTTAGCTCTGAAAATGTTATATTCGTAGTATCTTGTAATATTTGAAGGGGAACAAGAAGTTAAAGAGGGCAGTAACTCTCCTTCCAGACAGTTACTTTGGTCATGGAGGGCCCTATGCATGGAGTTTCTAGGAGAGAGAGACTGGAAGAAGCACCAATCACAGAGCCCTCCTCCACCATTGAAAAGGTTGGCACATGGGTAGGAACCCAGACCACTGCCAGCATAGTGTCTAATAGCTGCAACTGATATTTAAATTTACATTACATTAAATTAAGAATTCAGTTCTTTGGTCACACTGACATGCTTGGTAAGTTCATTTAGTCATGGACAGTGATGGCTACTGGGTGACCACAGTAAGCCTGGTAAGCCTTGCTTTCAGTTTCATTTGGTTGAGGAATTTTAAATTTCCTCCCTGATTTCGTCAATGACTGCACACTCAAGAAAGAGTACATTATTCATAAATAGATGTCATGGCTCATGCCTGTAATCCCATCCCTTCAGAAGTAGAGGCTAGAAGAATTCAAGATCATCTTCAACTCTGTAGTAAGTTTCAGGACAACCTGAACCAGAAGAGCCCTTGTCTCTGGTTTTTGTTGTTGTTGTTGTTGTGTTGTTTTGCTTTTTTTGAGACAGGGTTTCTCTGTATAGCCCTGGCTGTCCTGGAACTCACTCTGTAGACCAGGCTGGCCTCGAACTCAGAAATCCG
>BDUI01000304.1:173410-183547 GCA_002335545.1 Apodemus speciosus | reverse complement strand
GAATAGAGTATAAAATAAGGAGCCCCCACCCAGAGTAAATGGCATGCTTGCTGGTCCACATTTAGTGATGGTGCTGATTCAGAAGACATTTCTGTTGGAGTGAGGGCAACTGTGAGCGTGTGTGAAGTTTTAACCCCATAAAATAATGTCTTCCAGTGTTCAGTTCTAACTGGGTGGTTTATCTTAGTATCTCAAGTATTTCTTGATGGCACCTCTAGTGATAAATGAGAATATTTTAGATTATTATGTCCAATATTGATTACTTTCCTCTTAGGTCCAGCTAGCTGGGACAAGTTTACAGGCTGCTGCTCAATCTTTAAATGTACAGGTGAGTGGGAATATGAGCAGATAGGTCATATTTTCTATTTGTTTTTCCATAACTTTCTGTAATGAGCACATAATTTAGAATAGAAACTACTTGGGATAGTTACTACTTATTAATCTTATTGTTTTTATATTTTTATTGCTGAATCCAAGTGTTAATAGTTAATGATAATCAGTTTAATCAGTGTAAGCCAAGGTGAACAAGCAAAGAAGTCCACTTTCAGAGTTTAGAATGAAGTTCATACTAAACACAAAGTGAAACAACTTCTCAAGTATTATTCTACTTTCCCAGACTCTATATCATTATTCAGGAAACACTGGCTAGAGGATCAGGGAGCTTGAGTTTTAAAGTCTCAATTGGCTTTGGCGATTTAGAGCCTGCTGGAGCCCAGCTTTGTGTTCCTGTATTTAAATAAAGACACCGATAGCATTATAAGCGATCTTCTCTACTCTAAACAGAAGTAAAATTAAAGGGCACTGGAGTTATCACCCAGCAGTTAAGAGCAGCATACATTGATTGCTTACAGTTCAGTTCTCATGTCAGGGTATTTTACACAACTCCATAACGTTTCAGTCAGCCTTTCCTTGTAGTGTATAGGAAACTAACAGTCAAGAAGAAAAAGCACGGGCTGGAGAGATGGCTCAGTGGTTAAGAGCACTGACTATTCTTCCAAAAGTCCTGAGTTCAAATTCCAGCAACCACATGGTGCCTCACAACCATCCATAATGAGATATGATGCCCTCTTCTGGTGTGTCTGAAGATAGCGACATTGTACTTACATATAATAAATAAATAAATCTTAAAAAAGAAAAGAAAATTTCTTTTAAATAACAAGGAAAAACAGTATTCTAGATTGATCTCAGCGATACTGAAGACTAAAGATTTGGGATTGAATATTCTCTAAAATCTTGTGGAATATGAACCTAGTAAAGCATGGAAACAAGGAGAGAAAAAGAGATAATGTGGCCTTCCTTTCTGAGAGAGGAGGTGAAATTGCCTTGGTTGCCATGGAAAACTTAACATCCCTTAGAGAGATGTTGGCAAACAGGCCATATCTCCAGTGCAGAATGTTTATAGTCCTGCACTATAATTATCCTTCAGTGACTGGCAGAATTAATCAGAGCTTTTATGTTAATTAGCTTTGCTGTAGTCCCCCAAACAGGTGGTGGAAAATATGCAAATCTATGCAGAATTTTAATACTCTGCATAACCAGTTTTAATTATCATAAGTTTTTTTCTCTCTGGCCCTTTAAAACCTATATTTCTTGACTGTATTGTTTTCTTTTATTTTTATTTTGTTTGTTTGTTTCTTTGCTTGCTTGTTTTTTGAGAAAGATTTTCTCTAACCCTGGCTGTCCTGGAACTCAAGGACTCTGTAGAACTGCCTGACCTTGAACTCAACAGATTAGCCTGCCAATGCCTCCCCAGTGCTGAGACTTGCCACAAAGTATATTTAAAGTGTAAGTTTGAAGGGTCTAATAATAGAAGAAATGAATTGAAAAATGCATTCTTCCTTTTATCCTTTATTGCCTGAACTGGGATTTAAGGTTGTGAAAGGTTTTAATTTGTGAAGGACCAATTTAGTTTTTTTTTCTTTTAAAAATTTATAAGTGTAACTTTTCTGAGGTTAGAATAAAAATTTAAGAGTACTTCAGTAGAAATACACAAAGGCATAGGAGAAAGAAAGAAAAAAGAGAAAAACCCAAAACTCAAAATTGAATAGCACATATTTAAATAATTTTTTAATAACAGAGTTAGAAATAACATTTCTTTAATCACCTTTTTGAAATAATTTATTTCATGTCCTACCCATCCCCACTTCAGTCTAAATCTAGTGAAGAGTCGGGAGATTTGCAACAGTCGAGCCAGCCTTCCCAGCAGCCTTCAGTGCAGTCAGCCATTCCCCAGACCCAGCTAATGCTGGCTGGAGGACAGATAACTGGGGTAAGTTTTCCTTGAGAATATTGTAATGAACTTCCTGTGTCTGAACTACCACTGGTTGCATCTCAGTAAAACTGTTGGCCACAGCCACACCAGCACGCACTGCTGTACTTAAGGAACTGTGGACGGGGGGTGCTCCTCTGGAAGAGGAGGTCCTTTTGTCATTCTTTACAGATGTCTTTTTGTTACAGCTGCAGACATTCAAAATAAACTAACTTTTTAACCCACATTAAAAAATAGTGTGGCTTCATTGTGCAAGGGGATTGTTGCCATATGCATGGTAAAATTGAGTTGTGTCCTGGCAGGACAATTAAAGAGTGGATTCATGAAGAAACAGTTCGAACTGTCTTTGTACTATCCTAAAATAAAATATGTGGCCTCATATCCTGTCTGTGTAATCACTAATTACTCAAGGACTAGTTACTTTATCTCTCTGTACTTTGTTTTCCTTCCTCTAAGTGCAGGTATTAATAATATCTCTTTTAAGTACCATTGTAATTTATGTAAAGCTCCTAGAATGGTGCTTGGCGAGTAGCCTTCAGTAAATGGTAGTTATTTTGACTTGTAACAAATTCTGCTCTGTGACTGTTAAGCTTTCACGTTTAGTGATTTCTGTTGTAAGCTGATATTTGGGGTGGTTTCTCAGTGTTGAAAGCATGTGTGTTATCTTTTGTGAGGAGACTGAATCAGGAGAATGATAAAAAAGAAATTTATCAATTCGCATCACATCAACCTTCAGAACTTTTGTAATTAATTTCAGCTAGTGTGCCTGAGCTTTAGATGGTTCTCCTAAGAGCTGTTGCACATTTATTTGCAGTATTCCATCACTAGAGATTATTAATATATGTACTTATTTAAAAATACAAATATACATATACACATTTTGAAGAGTATTGAATTTTTGAATAGTTTTKCTCTGGTTGGTGTGTTTCTAATGAAACTGGTTAAATTAGACCCTGCTAGTTTAGAGGACAGGCTGTGCTGCTAACTGATGTTTGCTCATGAGACTAGATAGAACATGATCCTTTCCTGTTTGATCAGAACATGTCACCAAAAGAAAGGCCCAGCACACTTACTACTTTGATGTAAGCACATTTGAAATGATGTGTTATCAAAGTTTAAGTTTGTTCTAAAACATTTCTTGCTTTGTTGTTAGGGTTTGGGTTTTGGTGACTAGTGTCTAAAATAGTAATGGGCACTTGGAATTCCAGGTTCATGTACCTTGAAGACTGGTAAATCTGGGCGTTTAGATTCATTTGCATTTAAGAGGATGCCTCTTAACACCCATTTCTTAGAGGTAATAAGTTGGAAAGAAGATGTAAATTTACTAAGGATGCTTTTCAAGGGCAGGAGATTGGGTGAGGGGAGGTCCTGGAGGAAGATTTGTAAAGGAAACAAGTATGGCTCGTGATTTTTATTCACATCTGAAGACATCATGGAAATGGTGAAATACTGTGGGGATTCTGGCTAAGGAAAAGCAGCTGGGCCTTATCAGTTCTCCTCCTGCTCCTAGCCAGCATCCTTTTGTCCCTCATTCATCTCACTAGTCACTTGCTGTTGGGTATAAATGTCTTTGCATGTCCTGTCAGCATCTGTCCTTTGTTTTCTTATGTGCAGGTTTTAATTTCCTTGCCTAAATGATTGTTCAAGTCTGAAGTGCGGACTGCTTTAAGTTAAATGCTCTGATAGAACAGGTAGTTTGTTCATTGGTGGACAGTTTAGCTACATAGTGGCCACGTGACACAGTAGTGAGGCCCTAATCCCACTTGAGTTACCTCTTTGAAGGCATTCAGTCTTGCCCTTCCTTGTTCTTCCTCTAGCTCACCCTGACCCCGGCCCAGCAACAGTTGTTACTACAGCAGGCCCAGGCCCAGGCCCAGCTCCTGGCTGCTGCAGTGCAGCAACACTCCGCCAGCCAACAGCACAGTGCTGCGGGGGCCACCATCTCCGCCTCTGCTGCCACACCCATGACGCAGATCCCCCTGTCTCAGCCCATACAGATTGCACAGGTAAGTGAGTAAGGAGCAAGGGCACAGGGACAGCAGACAGCTAATCAAATGGGAAATTTTATTGCTTATTGTTAGCTTTCTGGTTGCTGCTGTGGGTTTTTAAACACCCAAGGAACTCTGGTTCAAGAAGGCACATTATCCCTTCTTCCCTTTTTGCTTGAGTTGATATTATAAATATATAGCTGATTATTTGAATAAGTGAATGTTTATGTTAAATGAAATTCTTGAGTAAGTATCTGGCATATTTCTGAGGCAAGGGACTACAGTATTCATCTTAATTAGCAGGCAAGAATTCTTCCATGTGCTCTACAGTAAGTGTTGCCACCTTATAAAAGAGACAGCAAGTCATCTTTCTGCTGCGGAGTGACTGGCACCATGGAGAACTGCATCAAAATAGTACAGGGTTTCAGTTTTTACATTTTCAAATAAGATACCCAAAGGTGATTTAAAAATTACTTAGAGTCATAAAGAACTATAACAAAAAAGAAAATATGTAAAATCCTTTATCTCAAGGGAAGGAAAGGGAGCATGAAAAGTTAGATATAACATTTAAGAAGTGGTGTTGAAAACCAAACAGTTCTGTGTGTCCCCATAGGAGGTGGGAAGTGCTTAAGTTTAACAAGAGTTTGACTAGAGACTTGAAATAGAGTGAGATGATTTTTATAACTGTGTGGACATCTGTATCAGGATAGTGTTTTGATTTGGGCCATTTTCTTCATCAAATAAATTATGTTAATGCCTAAACTCTGAGGCTTTATCTGAAATTAATACAAATAGGATCATTTATATGAAGGCACTGAAAATGTAAAATACTAGAGCCAATACAAAGCCGTATTGTTTTATCTGACTTTTATGTGAATATTTTTAAATAAGTTAACATTGATTCCTAAATTGAATTGGATAAGCTGGTGTCAGATTTCAGGAATCAAATCTTTTAATTTATTGGTGGAAATTTGGATATATCACTCAATTTTTACTTTAGAAAAATGGGTCAAATATTTAAAACCCCCTTTCTCACTTAATTTTTAAAGAACATTTAGTCTCTGTTTAGATCAGAGCTAAATGAACAGAACTTATAGAATGAATGCATATTAATTTATTAGCATTTATTAGAGTAGTTTATAGGCTATTCTCCAGCTAGTCCAGTGATGGTGATCTCTCAGTTCACACAGCTGGGTGTCTTAGCTGGTCTTTAGTCTATCTTGGACTCCATTACCAGCAGAGGAATGCCTCAGCAACAGGATAGATGAATATAACCAGAGAAAAAGAGCACAGAGACAAAAACCAAAGGATCCTTCTTCCCTGTTCCTTTATGTGCTACCTCCAGAAGGCAGATCCCAGATTAGCATGGGCCTTCCCACCGCAAATAAGCCAGTCAAGCAGATCGCTCAGAAGCACGCACAGCTGCTTGTATTTCAGTTGATTCCAGAGCAGGCAAGTTGTCATCCAAGATTATCTATTCAGAAAGTAGGTAGAAGTAGAGAATTCACTCCAGACTTGTCTTCTGATTTCCACATGTATGTGTGGCTTATACAAACTTCATCACACGCTAATAACAATAAACTAAATTTTAAAATTGAAAACCATACCCACCCCCGAACATTTATTCTGTATTCATTTATTCTGAAAGAATTTTAAATAACTATTGAAAGTTGGGCTTAACATAATATTGATGCTATATATATCATAACCTCAAAAATATAACTTCTTGCAGAGGCCCTAAGGTTTTTCGGTTTTGTTTTTGATATTTGCTGTTTGGGTGTGAATCAGAACAATTGTCAGTCCTCTCCTTCCACCATGGGTTCTAAGGATCACACTCAGGTCATCAGGAGGCCTGAGGATTTCTCACACACTGACATAGTCTTGGAAGCCACACTGTTGGGACATGAAAAAAAGCTAAGGATTATCTCATTGGTATTTGATATGACACAGTCATTACCTAGGAACCTTATGACTAATCCATTATGACTAATGTTTTGTTTCTGACATTTTAGGATCTTCAACAATTGCAACAGCTTCAGCAGCAAAATCTCAACTTGCAACAGTTTGTGTTGGTGCACCCAACCACCAACTTGCAACCAGCACAGTTTATCATCTCACAGACCCCCCAGGGCCAGCAGGGTAAGCATCTCCCTAAAGCTTCTCAGTGGTGCAGCAGAGCTGTGCACTTTGACCTAGCAGTATCCATTCAAGCAGTGCTTTTATTCAGTGTGGTTTCAAACTACCAGTATTCATGAGAACTATAGCAGTGCCTTAAATCAGGAACATAGGTTACATATAAGAATAAAAGACCTGAAAGATCAGCAAAGGCTAGCTTACTAGAGGAAATTGAAAAACAAAAAACTAAAGTAAAAAAGTGGCGTTAGCTATTTGTATTAAGAAAGCTTATTTACTGTGAAACTTGGGGAGGTTAGACTAGTCAAGAATAGACTTAGTAATACTCGTCAGCAGAGCGTTGCAAGGTCATGTTGTGATTGATCAAAGCTGAGCTGTGATTATGAGCAGGAGAGAGAAGATGATACAGCAAATAGAAAGGACTTGGGCAAGGCATGGTGGAACTGGCCTTTAATCCCAGCACTTGGGAGTCAGTCAGAGACAGGAGGCTTAAGGCCAGCTTGGTTTATATAGTAAGAGTCTATCTCAAAATAAAAAAGAAAGGACTTGGTGGCCAATTACGTTTGGTCAGTGGTAAGGAATAGGTAGCTAGGTGATTGTTTTTAGGGAACTGTAAGTGTTGGTAGGTCATAGAAAAATGTATTCATGGTAATGAGCAAGCTTTAGTAAACCCAGTACTTTTGAAATAGCATAGAGTCTGAAGATAATACAGTTTTGGTTTATGGTTCAGAACCAGTAAAAATTGATTATTACAATGAAAGAGAATTCCAAGAGAGAAGGAAGAAATGATCTATCTAGGTGAGAAGGCCTTTCACAGGCCAAGCCTGAAGAGTGTTAGATCTGATAGTTGTTGAGACCTTTAAGATTGAATGAGATTATTTTCCTTGATTTTTTACAAAGCCTAAGGATATTATTGTCTTTTACTTTTTTTTATAGAGACTTTATAAGACAGTTGTAACAAGAAATAGCTATTCTAATTTTTTTGTGTAAGTTTGTATATTCTTAAAAACTTCCTTTCTAGGAAAATGGCACAGAGTAGAAAAGAATACTGGTGGGCTTAGAACCTCTAACCCTAGACGGGCCGCCTACGTGCTCTGATTCCACATCTCCCCTTTAACCTTTTTATCTTACTCTTTAATTATGAGTAAATTATGTAAAATGTTTTGTTGATGTCAAGAAGGCCATTGTAATACAGTAAAAAGCCAAGCTGCCTATCTATGAAGAAATATAATTTTTCTGAGCCTCAGTTTTATTACCTGAAATTTGATGATAATTTTAGTATTAACATTCAAAATTGTAGGGATTTAGTAAGTAAATACATGAAAGTACTTTCAGAAAATGTACCTTATACATAATAACCTCAAATTTTGCACTGTTACCATTAACATCATATCAATATCAACATCAGTTCATAGATGTAACTTAGAAAATGAAAAGTCTATTCTCCTGTATAGCAAAAACGGAGTCAGTCAGTGGCTCAGTCTGTAAAGCACTTACATAAGCAGRCAGGCCCAGTGTCCGCATCCCTGTCACCACATATATGGCCTGGAAGGGCTCAAGATGCAGATAGGAGTGAGATAACTAATTTAGCCAAGTCCGGACCAGCTCTGATTTCAAGTTAGAGGTCCTGTTTCCATATGTAAGGTGGAAAGAGATTGAGGAGACTCTAACCTAAAATCCTGGCCTCTGAAAACATGCACATGCATACGCATGTACACGTGCATGCAACATCACATGTACATACACACACACACACACACACACACACAAAAGTAATACGGGACCTGTTTGTACCACTGTTAAGCTCTAATCTTAGGAGCACAGGCCCCACATTTCATCTAATAAGACTAGCCAACAGTAGGAAAGAACAGAGCCCTGCAAAGACTTTCATTTCCAGAAGAGTCACTGTGGTTAATAGTAACTGAAAAGCTGATTAAATCTTAGTTTTGTATGACGGGGAAAAGGATTGATTTGTTGGGATTTTAACAAAAAAATCTCCAGTATGCGATCAGCCTCTACTTGGGCAAGCACTTCTGCTTTTTTTCATGGAGGAAATGCTGTTAACCTAAGACTTTGAAAGTGTAGTTTATGCGGATGCTCGAAGCCAACAATCGGACTGAGCACAGGGACCCCAATGGAGGAGTTGGGGAAGGACTGAAGGAGCTGAAGGGGCCTTATCTGGCATCAGCGGAAGGGGAGGCCCTTGGTCCTATGAAGGCTTAATGCCCCAGTGTAGAGGAATGCTAGGGAGGTGAGGTGGGAGTAGGTGGGGGAGCACCCTCATAGAAGCAGGGAGAAGGGGAATGGGATGGGAGTTTGCAGATGGAAACTGGGAAGGAGGGGTTGCACTTGAAATATAAATAAATAAAATATCCAATTAAGAAAAATAAAAAAAAACACAATTAAGAAAAAAAGAAAGTATAATTTATATTACAATATTGCTGATTGTAGAGCTATTTAAGAAATATATTCTCCAAGAATTGATTATCCTTGGGAAAATTCTTACTGGTATTTTCTGAGTCATATTTCCTAGGAAYTTGTATTTTGCCTTTTATTGGTTCTCCTGGAAGTTCGAGGCTTCTCTGCACCCTTTTCAGCTGACCTCATTGACAGAGAGGGAGAGGGAGAATGACCTAAAGCTTGAATTTGTTCATAAACTATGCTACTGTGAACCAAATCATATCATTCAATATTATAATTTCTGATTAAATGTGGTTTTAATATTTTGTTTCCAGAGGAACAAAAACTTAACATTCCTCCTAAACTTTAAAGAAACTCATTGTTTAATGTCTGAGCTTATACTTTCTTGTTTCATTTTTATTGTTTTATAATATTCTTTAGGATTTTTTATTATTTTCTAAAGAATCTTAGTAGATTAATTCCTATTATTGACATAAAATATAATTTTATTTTTCTCGCTAGACAATATTTTGTGTTCAAACCCATGAAATCTATAATTATACTTAATTTGCTCAGCCATTTGTTGAGTACCTGCCAAGTGTATTGATATCACTCTAGTTATTGGAGTTATAATTTTCAGCAAGGTGAAATTCCTGCACTTATTAAACTYTTAACAGTAGTAAACACAAATATGTGACTTGGATAACAGCATATCCAGGGAAGATGGGAGGTTTGACTGGCCTGTAAAAGTTGACTTGTGGAAGATAGGGTGTGTGGTCTGAAGACGTTTGAATTGGGAACTGACTAGAGATGCTGCGGTGACTGGGTATAGAGTGGGATGCCTGGCCTTAGGCAATGGAGAGGACAGAGAACCTGAGAGGGAAATGAACCTGCCCTAAACCAAAACAGGGAAGGCCAGTGTAGCCAGAGATCAGTGGATAAGAGAATGAGGCGTGAGAGCTCAGGGCTGGGGAAGCAGCTCACAGCAAATCTTGCCATGTAAGYATGGGTGGGACCTACATTTGGATCTGTRGAGCCCATGCAGATGCTGAGTGTGGGGATTCCACCTGTAACTGGAAAGACAGACAAGTAGTCTAGCCTATCAGAGCTTGGGGTTCAGTTGAGAGATCCTTCTTCAGTGAATAAAAAAGACAGTGATTATGAAAGACTGTACACAGATGCTTAAGAGGAAGAACAAGAACAAGCAATGCAGGAAGGACTAGATTGCCAGGACTAAACACATGGCATTCTGTTTTAATTGTAAGGGAAGACCAGTGAAGGTTTGGTTTGGTTTGGTTTGGTTTGGTTTGGTTTGGTTTGGTTTGGTTTGGTTTGGTTTGGTTTGGT
>BDUI01000304.1:153803-161876 GCA_002335545.1 Apodemus speciosus | reverse complement strand
ACAGGGTTTCTCTGTGTAGTCCTGGCTATCCTGGAACTCACTCTGTAGACCAGGCTGGCCTCGAACTCAGAAATCCGCCTGCCTCTGCCTCCCAAGTACTGGGATTACAGGCGTGCGCCACCAGGCCCGGCTGGGACTTAGATTTCTTTTATTCCTTATATTTGAGGATGTATTTTTGCTCAGAGAAACTCTATGTTAGGAATTTATAATAGATACAATTATAGATGAATCACAGTTACAGTTTTGAGGAGTTTCAGATATAAAGAAACAAACAAAGGGGCTGCTGCTTACCACAGCCTGACAGTCTGAGCTTGATCCTCCAGAACCTCCGTAGTGCRTCTGCACACAGATGCATCTGCATGTATACAAACACACACACACACATACACAAAGCAAATTAATGTAACATTTTTAATTACAGTCCAGAAACATTTTAGTAATTTTGGAACAAATAATACGATTTGTTTTAAACATAAAAATAAATTGATACAGATAAGTTAATAAACTAAGAAGAAAGTTTAAGGCTAGCATGTTTAACAGTGCTGCGTTTTGGCCATTACCACATTATGCTCTGGAGTTCTCTGGTAAATGGTTGCATAAATGCTAAAAGAATTGTGAGCCTTTCAGAGTCTGCCTCTTACCCAAACCTCTCTCTCTTCTTCTTCCCTCCTTCCCTCCCTTTTTCTCCTGTCCCCACTTCTTGCCCTCCTCCTCCCACCTCTCTCTTACACATCAAAACCTTCATTCCAGCATCTTATTCTGTTTTATGATTTATTTTGTTTTGTTCTTGGCATGACTACTACTTATTCTTCAAAATGGCCAAACAGATCTGGAATGGTTTGTAAATCTTGCCTATATAGATCAGAGTCCTTACTACTGGTACAGGATGGAAAAATCAGCTATCAACCTTTGTTTTTAATTCATATACCTTATGATAGTTATTCAAAAATAGCTGCATATCCAGTTTATTCATGTTTATATACATGCACAGAAAAGTGTTCAAATTACTTCTTGAGATAAATTCCTATTCTTTGATTAAATACATTTTTAAATGTTTTAAATATTTATTTTTTAATTATGTTTATTTTTTATAAGCAATAGGTAAGTAGTGGATGCCATTACATAATTAGAAAGCATTTCACAATATATAGCATTTTTCAGATGCAAGTACATTCATTATTTCCAGTGTCAACCTTTGTTCCTTCACTCTTTTTGTTCATTTTAGAAAGGTCAAAGGGATGCAGTGTAATTTATATTATGTATGTTGAAACCAACTGATTAAAACTGTTGACTTGTATGAAAAACACAAGAGTTACATGAGTACTAAACCAAGATGTACCAAGTTAATGAAAACTGGCATATTAAGTGAGGGGCCTGGCATAATTACTTTTCAGTTGCTCTGAAAGGACACCACAACTAAGGCAAATTACAAAAGAAAAAGGTTTTTGGGTCTTGCGGTTTCACAGGATGAGTCCATTTTAGAGTTTTACTGTTGTCAAGAGACACACAACCAAGGCAGCTCTTCTAAAGGCAAGATTTAATTGGGGTTGCCTTAAAGTTTCAGAGGTTGGGTCAGCATCATGGTGAGAACCATGGCARCATGCAGGCAGACATCTATATCTTGATCCAGATCTACATCTTGATCCAAAAGCAGCCACTAGAGGGTCTGTCTTTCCACACTGGGTGGAATTTGAGCATTGGACCTCAAAGCCCACCTCCAGAGTGACAAACTTCATCCAGCAAGGCCTAATAGCACCACTTGCCATGGGCGAAGCATATTCAAACCACTACATGGTAGAGAGCATGGTGGCAGGCAGGCAGGCAGGCATGGTGCTGAGGCAGTAGCTGAGAGGTCACATCTTGAGAGCTAATGGAATGGCGTAGGCTTTGAAACCTCAGAGCCCCCCTAGTGGCACACCTCCTTCATCAAAGCTCCGCCTCCTAACCCTTCCCCAAAGTTCCACCACTAAATATTCAGATCTATGAACCTGTGGGAATCATTCTCATTCAAAGCACCGCATTCCTCTCCCTGGCCCCCATAGACTTGTAGTTATATCACAGTGCAAAATACATTTGGTCTAACTTCAAAAGTCCCCATTCTCTTTCCATCTCAAGATTGTTCCAAAGTCTCTTTTGAGATCCAAGGAAGTCTCTTAATTGTAACCACCTCTAATACCAAAAAAAACAAATTATATCCTTCCAATATGCAATGCACAAAATAGATACTAGCATTCTAAAAGAGAAGAATAGGAGAATGGAGAGGAAATAAAGGACCAAAGCAAGACTGAAGTCCAGCAGTGCAAGTCCTGTCGTTCCCTTTAATGCTGAAAGGGTTAAACGTCTCTTCCTGTCTCCCACTCCTTCCCCCTCTGTTTGACTGCAGCATGGTTCTTCTCAGTTCTCCTTCAGGCTGCTTCTACTCCTGGTCTGCAGCTCTCCTTGGCAGATCTCCCAGGCTCTAACATCTTCAGTTTCTTGGTAGCTTCACTGAATTTCACTGTTTCAAACAAACATAGTGGTCTTCGGGCCTCCAGGCAGGGACTCCCCTGCCATGTGCCTGTCCTCAGTGGTTTAGTTTGGTTTTGTTCCAGAACCCCTTTGCCCTGTATCTTTTTTTCTTTCTTTCTTTTTTTGACGCAAAAGCCACTTGGCCAGTCCTCCCAAGTTGAGTTCAAGCCTGCTTGAACTGAAACCTGGCCCCCTTGAATTACATTTGCATAAGCTTTGACTAGTTACTCTTTCAGAACAGCAATTCCTTAGACCTTTTGTTTTCACAAGTTGCATATTAGCTAGGTGGGTCTCCCCTGAAGTCTCCTCTCTCTTACTTCATTTTCCTTATCTATTCATCACAAACGTTGAATCCAACATTAAATCTTCCCGTGATCTTTGTCTCCGAAAACTACATTTTGTATTTTGTTTTGCCTTGATGCTTCTTCTTCATTGTAGACCTGTATGAAAATGATCACTAATAACCATGTGAACAAGTCAATATAAGGCTGTCTTGAAATCATCTCTGCACATGAAATTTCTTCAATTTAAACCTAGGCAGATTCTTAGAACAAGGCCAAAAAGCAGCCATATTCTTTGCCAAAATACCACAAGAATCATCTCTGGCCCAGTTGCTAATATTTTTCCCATGTTGCTCTCATCACTCTTGTCTTTCAAGTTCCTTTCAAGAATGGCCTGTTAAAAGCCCTGCTTACAGCATTCAACCACTTTCCTAGTCCACAGCCCGTGTCTTCCTATGCCTGCAAATATTGTTAGGCCTGGCACAGCAGTAACGAACTTCCTGGTACTTCTTTATTAAGTACTTTTCTGCTTCTATGAAGAGACTATGGCCAGAAGCTTATTGGAATTTACAGTTTCAGAGTAGCAGTCCATTACTATCTTGGTGGGGAACATGTCAGCAGACAGGCATGGTGGTGGGCCAGTTGCTAAGAGCTCACATCCTGAGATAACCATGAAGCAAAAAGAGGTAGGTGGGAGCAGCATGGGCATTTGTGAGATTTTTTTAATGAATTGTGTAGTTCCAATGTCAGAAAACATTTATTGCCACTTAATGTCATATAGAAAGCTATAATCTAAACAAATAAGATGGTGCTTATTATAATCTAAACAAATAAGGTTTGCTAACCTGAGTGGAGCCCCTGGTGTGTAGGAGGTAGTGTGTGAAGATTCCATAGCTGAGTGGAGGAACGGTGATGAAAATAGAAAGGAAGGTTAATACACCTACCTATCCATAGCTCCAGGTACATTTGTATAAAAGCATGATAATCCACTTCAGTCCTAGTTAAAGAGATCATTCATTTGCTTTTCTGCAATTTAAATGTAAGTGGTCATACATGAGTTGAGACTAATGAGAGGCATAGTGTATATATCTCTTGGGGTTAAATATTTAGTATATTTCATTTTAYTTTGTAGTTCCACATTAGTTCTGTTTTAAACTTCTTAGTGAGAGTTGTTCATAGTTGGCATCTTAGCACGTGCTTAGAATCTCAGCCCTTTAGAAAACGGGTTCACAAGCTCAAGACCAGGCACAAGTACATAACAAATTTGAGGCCATTTTGGGCTATATGAGACCCTCTATTTAAATAACAATCATCATAATAATAAATTAAAATGAGCAAAATCATGCTTACACGTACCTTTACATCTTTTCTTGACTCCACATATGAAGACAATATAATTTCAAAAAGATGGAACTGTGGGATTAAAAATCTCAGATAATCCCAACTCAGATTTGTGTTCCTAAGGCAGGGCACGGTGGGCACAGACTTAGAGTGCTGGCCTCTGGGAAGCAAAGGCAGGAAGGGTGACAAATTCAGGGCCAGTCTGGGCTGCGTGGTGCGTCCTGGTCTCAGCAGATTGGAGCCTGAGAAATGAATGACGCAGTGGTTAAGAGCGCTTGATCTTCCTGCAGAGGGTCTGGGTTCAGTTCCCAGGTTCCTTATGCTGACTCACAGTGATCTGTAACTCTAGTTACAAGGGATGTAATACCCTCTTCTGTGGGCATCACACACACATGTGCTGTTTATACATACATATAGGCAAAACATTCTTACACATAAAATAAATAAATTAAAAATAATTAATTAAAAATAACATTGCCAGGTTTCTTGAGAATTGGCTCTCACAATAGATAGAGTCAGCTTTGTGGAATTTTGAAAGAGAAATACTACACTTTTTTGTCCTGTCACTAATCTAGTTGAAGTGGGTGTGTGAACCATTTAAACTCCAGGAGTTCCTCCTGTTATCTATAAAATAACTATTAAGGTACATCTTTTTCAAACTAGAACAAGAGCGATCCAGCTGGAAGAAAAGCACTGTGTACATTTCAAAGGTGATAGGCTCATGGAGAAAGGCATCTTTTGTAATATATTCAGAGGATCATTGTTCTGTTTCAATAAGGTTACCAAGTTTCCAGTGCCCATGAAGGTTTTACTAAATGGGTCAAACCTCTCTACTGTGAATTTCTACCTCTATAATGGCTACAAACGTGGTCCTTTAGAATACCTGGTTTTGTGATCAACTTTGAAATCTAAACTAAGGGTGAAAATAGATTTTTTTCCCACAGCTTCCAGAAATACTTATGAGAAAAACTATAAAGAATGGGGGGTCATTTCTAAATTTTAAAGTAATTTATGTGAAGTTTGGTTGGTTCAGAACTCCCTGATTTAGGGGCACTTAGGACCACTAAGCCTGATGATTTGGGGCTCAATCCCCAGGACCTACATCTGCCTAACAGGTAGAAGGAGAGAGCCAGCTCCCTCAGGTTGTCCTCTGACCTCCACATAGGCACCGTGGCCTCTTGGGTTCTCATACACATTAAATAAATAAATAAATAAATAAATAAATAAATAAATAAATAAATAAATAAATATGTAATAATAAGGATAAATTGCTGGGTTGCTTGTATTACTGGAAGGGCATTAGTATATTAGCACTGTCTTTGAAAACTTAGACATGTTGGTATGATGGTTAAAATTCTATAAGGTAGAAACTCCGAACAGCACACGAGGCACTAGCAAAGGCTTCCGTGTCAGGGCCCTGCCAGCTCTCTCTACGGTCCTAGGCTCCTTGGAGGTGGAATCCACCCGTGGGAAAATGGAGAAGATAGAACTACGGCCAGTGGGCTGTCTAGAGCAGCAGTTATTGAAGTAGCCTTTCAGAACAGAAGTTGGAACCATTAATAACATGAATCTCTTTTTCTCGTTCCYCTTTCTTGTTCTATATTATTCAGGGTGATGTTGGGCTCGCTATGGGGAAATTATATGGAAATGACTTCAGCCAAACCACCATCTCTCGCTTTGAAGCCTTGAACCTCAGCTTTAAGAACATGTGCAAGTTAAAGCCCCTTTTAGAGAAGTGGCTAAATGATGCAGGTAAATGGGCATAGTAAGAAATCTCTTCATTGTCCATGGGATTTCCTAGGAGGGATTAGTCTGCAAACTGGGGTCTTACTGTATTGGTGATGCTACAAAATGTTGGATCCCCTAATCCTATGAAAATCTTTATAATTTATGTTTTTGTAAATCAGATATTTCATCTTAATATTCCAGTAATTATAGTATAAATAACCAGCAATAATTGCAGCCTTGAATTTTTTGTTTTATCTGAGCTAGGTTTAAGGATGGACTTTTGAGGATGAGGACTAGAAGGCTTTCATGTGTAGAAAATCTTGAAGAACAGACAGATTATTCCCTCCTTGAGTAGATTGCCATAGAATTTTTTCCTGGTAATGTTCTGCTTTTGTTAAAAATGGCCACCTAAGCCNCTTTCTTGTTCTATATTATTCAGGGTGATGTTGGGCTCGCTATGGGGAAATTATATGGAAATGACTTCAGCCAAACCACCATCTCTCGCTTTGAAGCCTTGAACCTCAGCTTTAAGAACATGTGCAAGTTAAAGCCCCTTTTAGAGAAGTGGCTAAATGATGCAGGTAAATGGGCATAGTAAGAAATCTCTTCATTGTCCATGGGATTTCCTAGGAGGGATTAGTCTGCAAACTGGGGTCTTACTGTATTGGTGATGCTACAAAATGTTGGATCCCCTAATCCTATGAAAATCTTTATAATTTATGTTTTTGTAAATCAGATATTTCATCTTAATATTCCAGTAATTATAGTATAAATAACCAGCAATAATTGCAGCCTTGAATTTTTTGTTTTATCTGAGCTAGGTTTAAGGATGGACTTTTGAGGATGAGGACTAGAAGGCTTTCATGTGTAGAAAATCTTGAAGAACAGACAGATTATTCCCTCCTTGAGTAGATTGCCATAGAATTTTTTCCTGGTAATGTTCTGCTTTTGTTAAAAATGGCCACCTAAGCCAGGCGTGGTGGCGCACGCCTGTAATCCCAGCACTTGGGAGGCAGAGGCAGATGGATTTCCGAGTTCGAGGCCAGCCTGGTCTACAGAGTGAGTTCCAGGATAGCCAGGACTACACAGAAAAACCCTGTCTCGAAAAACCAAAAAAAAAAAAAAAAATGGCCACCTATTTCATACAAAAGGTAGGCTTCTGGTCTTGAATTATTTATTTTATTTTGAGACAT
Organism: Apodemus speciosus; assembly: GCA_002335545.1. Lineage (NCBI taxonomy): Eukaryota > Metazoa > Chordata > Mammalia > Rodentia > Muridae > Apodemus > Apodemus speciosus. Next base: position 154,825 of record BDUI01000304.1, on the reverse strand, counting down.
CCTTCTAAAAACTTTGAATTTTGAGCCACAAAATCACAGACTTCAGGAGCTAAAAGGAACCACAAAGACGCCTCACTATGTAGCTTCCTTTGTAGATAGAAACAAAAATTAGGCCTTTGGAAAAGAAGAACTTAGACACACCCAAACCCCTGGCATATTGATTCAGTAGCTGGGGAAGGTTAGCCATCTGTTATCTTTTTTGCAGTCACAGGCAAGAACATCCTAGTTCTTAGTTTTCAAACAGTAGAAAGAAATCCATTGAAACATGCCCAGCTTATTCAGTGCTTCCCAACCTTAAAGAATTCCAAAGTACCTTCTCTCAACTCGAGCCGAGAAACTGAAAAGTCATCTTTAAATTAAACATTAAATAATCCAGTGAATTTTAATAAACATTGTTCCTTTTTATCCTCAGCTTATAAACAAGCAAATGGACTGAACTGAAAGAAGTGTAGGTAGAGGAATAGAACCTTTGTATTCTCAGAAACAAATCAAAAATGAGTGGTGACAAAAGTTAACCATCCTGGGATAAAGGTTGCCAGTAAGGACAGCAGAGGGTCCCCGGTAGTGAGCAGGGCTTGGTGGAGATTGCGTTCAGAATCTCACGTTACCATTGAGCACTAAACACTTTACCAGTTTACTGTTCTTATGTATTCCGCATGTGAATCCTTAAGCTCAGCTTTGTGTGTGTGTTTTCTTCATTTTTATAGAGAACCTCTCATCTGATTCTACAGCATCTAGCCCAAGTGCTTTGAATTCTCCAGGGTTGGGGGCTGAGGGCTTGAATCGTAGGAGGAAAAAACGCACCAGCATAGAGACCAACATTCGCGTGGCCTTAGAGAAGAGTTTCATGGAGGTCGGTGTTACTTTTCATGTGTACCATGCTGTTAGGGACTGTAAATATTAAAGCATAATGTTGTCTTCCTCCTCCCTCGTGGGCATTGTAACAGGAGAAAGTAAGATACCGGATAACACTACAGTTTAGCACTGCAGGACTCAAGAGAGACAATAGTTCTAATCATGTG